>PVHP010040394.1:0-15887 GCA_004024765.1 Zapus hudsonius | reverse complement strand
CCTACGGTTGGTTGGTAGGGTTAGATGGGCCCCAGCTCTCTCGCTGCATCCTGAAAAATACAAACACAATCTCCATCGGAGAGTGAGATCAGTGTAGGTTAACAAATATACACAATTCTGGATTACCTAGATTCTATTTTTAGTAGTCTCCCAGTCACTCGCTCCCATGGTGCATCTTGTTTTGGGAGCCCAAAAGTACAGGATCCGGTGCCTATCGCCCTGAATCCCTAGTTCCAATCAAGGGGTCCCCCTCACTGAGTGGAAAATTGGTCAAATTTGAAAGCTGTTGATTGTCACCCCCAGGCCGAGGCTCCTCCATTACACCAAGTGCTCCTTTGTTGGTTCGCTGTTCCCTCCCAGTAGGAGGTGTGGTCAGCCTACTCATGGCCGCAGATTGTGTTTCGTGTCAATCGTCTTTGTTTACTCCAGCTGTCGTTGATCAGTTTTCCCTGGCAGCCTGTGCAGTGCCTTCCAGCACTACACTAACTGCCTTCTGGGGCCCAGCCCTATTAAATTTTTTTAAAGGACAATTTTCAATACTTTCATGTCCAGAAAATTCAACAGTGTGCAATGAACCCAGTTTAGTGTTGAGTTCGTTAGCCCTTGGCTTTCCCAGCATTGCTTAGTAGGGACGATGGATTTGGGGCCTAGTCATGCTGGCCCTGGTACTGCCACCAGCTTGGCCAAAGCAGCTTTGAATTTCCAGTCAACCTGTGTGAAAGTAGCAGTGGGTGCACGTTTTCTTGGGAGTTAGCTGTCCCTGCCTGGCTTCTGCTCAGTACAGCAGGGGACCTCTTCTTGTGACACATTGTAC
Organism: Zapus hudsonius; assembly: GCA_004024765.1. Classification (NCBI taxonomy): domain Eukaryota; kingdom Metazoa; phylum Chordata; class Mammalia; order Rodentia; family Dipodidae; genus Zapus; species Zapus hudsonius. The sequence continues at coordinate 15,073 of PVHP010040394.1, read as the reverse complement.
AGCCAGAAAGGCAGCTTGGTGAGACCCACATTCTGTGCAGTCACCATGAGCCTTCCTGTCCTTCCCTAAGGTGTTAACGGTATTAACCCTCCTCTAACACAGGGCAGTCACTTAGCAACAGCTCTCTTTTCAGTGGAGGCTAAAAATCTCTGCTTCTCTTGATGTTTCTCTGATCTGCCTTGTGGGCCAGCTGTGTGACAGCTCAGGCTGGGGCTAGTTAGTGACAGGATCACCTTCAGCCATTTACAGAGCAGAGCCCTTGACCACTAGACATGGTGACTGTCCTTTGAGGCTGGGTGATGTGCAGTCCAGTACCAACATTCTTAGGCCTTTTCCCAAGTGGAACTCTACCTTCGTCTGCAGCAACTAGAGCCCTGGCATCCTCTCTGTCTCTTTCTATCTCTTCCTCTCTCTCTGCTTGCAAATAAAAAAAAAAGAAGAGCACCACATAAATAAAACTAGAATGAAAATAAAGAGTACATCTTTTAGAGATCAGAGACTAGACTGTGCATTGTTGTTAACTTTGTCATAAATGTTATCAAGGTAATTTTATTTCTTCTCCTCTGAAATAGTAAGTGCTTTCTTCCCTTAGATATTGAAACATAAAAGTAGAATTGGAACCCTTAAAGAGCTGGTTACCAGTGAAAAAGCATTCCGCAATCACATCATTGAGGTGAGTTTGTTTGTTATAGTCTTCAACACGTGCAAATAGGACTGCAGACATTTTTTTTTAAAGTTGTTTTTATTTTATTTTCAAGCAGATACACACACACACACAGAAAGAGAGAGAGAGAGAGAGAGAGAGAGAGAGAGAGAGAGAGAGAGAAAGAGAGAGAGAGAGCACCAGGGCCACCACCTTGTGGGTCTGGCTTATATGGGTACTGGGGAATTGAACCTGGGGCCTTAGGCACTGGAGACAAGTGCCTTAACCACTGAGCCATCTCTCCAGCCCAGGACTGCAGACATTTATGTTCTCTGGACAAATGTGTGGAGTCCCAACTCTGCGTTGTGGACTTGTGTAAATTCAGACACACATCCTTCAAGCCTCTCTTTTTTGTTTTTGCTTTTCGAGGTAGGGTCTCACTCTAGCCCAGGCTGACCTGGAATCTACTATGTAGTCTCAGGCTGGCCTCAAATTCAGGCGATCCTCCTACCTCTGCCTCCTGAGTGCTGGGATTAAAGGCATGCGCCACCACGCCCGGCTTCAAGCCTCTCTTTGAAGGTCAAGTTAACGTACCTAGTGTCAGATGTTAAAGTAAAGGAGGTGGGTAAGTACAGAAAGTGCACACAAATGTATTTCACTCCAGGTCACAGCCGTGGGAGTAGACGGTGCTGGACATGTTCCAGATGTGCCGATGGTATTGATGACCAAGATGGAGAGATACCATGGTCTAAACGAGGAGCTTGACTTCATGGTAAGAGGACTTCCTGTTGAATGGCGCTCCTGTGTGTGTGTGGGGGGGGTGCATGCCCATGTATGTACAGGTGCAGCACCCTGTGTGCACATGTGCAGAGGTCAGAGTTCAGAGGAACAAGAGGTAGGATTACTGTGAGTTCAAGGCCACCCTGAGACTACGAGGTGAATTCCAGGTCAGCCTGGGCTAGAGTGAGACCCTATCTTGAAAAATTAAAATAAATTAATAATAATGACCTCAACTGGCATGTAAAAATATGGGGAAATATATTAGAAGAAAATGAAAATATTATCGTGGTATTTGGATAGTTACAGCGCGATTAAAAACCCGAGCTGGCACAGAGTGGTAGGTGTTTCAGCGCATCTACAGTGCGTGTCCATCAGATCAGCTCCTTCAGTGTTCTGGCCACTTTGTGTGAGGAGCTTTGAGCTTCTCTCCTCTGGCTGCTCCGGGGATCTATAGAGGCTCTTGTGAACTTACTTCCCCTAGTGTTATGTAGAATACTAGAACTCACTTTGCCTGCTTTTTAATGTGTGTGATGTGTGTGCACATGTTCATGTGTATGTTTGGGGGGCAGCATGTATGTGTACACAAAAGGACAACCTCAGATGTGATCTGGCCTTCCACCTTGTTTGGAGAAAGATCTCTTGTTCACCACTGAGGTCATCAGGTGAGCTGGTCTCCCAGAGTTTCTGCGGGATGTCTCTACTTCCCCCCACGCTAGCTCTGCAGTGTTCAGCTTGACGTGGGTTCTGGGATTCCAAACTCAGATATTCACACTTGCTTTATCCACTGAGATAGCTATCTACCTCTTATCTGTGCTTTGATGCCTGTTATCCAAACTCTATCCTTTTTTCTTCTCTACTATTACATCTAGTTCAACTTTTTAAAGTATCTACATATGAAACAGTGTGTGATAGTTACCCTTCTGCGCCTGATTTATTTCACTGTTCCATCCGTTTTGCTACATAAATATTCAGAGTCAGGATTTTCTAGAAGAATAGACTATGTAGAATGAGTATATATTATAAAGGGGTTCATTAGACTGGCTTACTTAATAGGGCTGGGCAGTCCCACAGTTGCTGTGTGCAGGCTGGAAAGGCTGAGAACCCAGTAGCTGCTCGGTCCATAAGCTGGACATCTCAGCACTGAAGGCCTGGAAGATTCATGGAGAAACTCTGGTCTTCAGTCTATGTTGGAACACAAGGAAGCTAGGGTCTGATGTCACCAGTCACAGCAGCACTACACTAGCTGACAAGAAGCAAGGAAGGAAAAAAAAGCAAAGTAAAACAGTACTATGTCTTCCTTGGAGCTCTTTACATCTGACCTGGGCTGGAAGGTGTTGCCCAGTGCAGGGTGGGGGGGTCTCCTCAGTGCAGGGTGGGGGTCTCCTCAGCTCATCCTTACTTTGTTGATTCCGGATCCAGTCACATTGGTCACTGTCGTAGTCAGCCACACGCCGCTGGGATGAATCTCCAAACCACCTCCAAACCACGCACGATTATGGGAGGAAAATATTTATTGAGCAGATCCAGGGGAAGAAGTTAAGGGAAAAAAGGCTGGCCCCTTTTCACAGATCCAAGCGGAAACAGAAACAGAAGCCCAGCACCAGCACCAAGCAAGCACACGGTAACACACTGATTCACAAAATGCAGAACTCCAGGTCAGGGTTCCAGCTCTTCTTTTGCATATCTATTCTTAGTATTTTACATCCAAATTAGAAAGGGTCAGTCCCCAGGAGGCTAGGCCAAAGTGGTACTTCCTCTAGCCAGAAGCCTGGAGACAATTAATAATTTTAATAAATCCTTAATTCTTTTGGGGGGCATTATTCAAACTACCACAGTCACCAAGGTTAATCATCACAAATGTTAATCAAAGATTGAAAAATGGTCTAAGGAGATGATAATCCTAGCTACCCTAGTTTGATCATTATAGGTTGTACTGTATAATTCATTACATTATCACATAATTATGCACAATTAAAATGATAATAAAAACTCAGGTCTCATTGTAATGAAAAAGATTAGAATGTATCTGATTTTTAAAATTTTTGTTTATTATTTGAGAGAGATAAGAGAGATATATACAGACAGAAAGAGAAGAGAGAGAGAGAGAGAGAGAGAAAGAGAGAGAGAGAGAGAAAGTATGGGTGTGCCAGGGCTTCCTGTCACTGTTAAGAACTATGGCTGCACCACCTGTTCATGTGGCTTTATGAGAGTACTGGGGAATCAAGCCCAGGCCATTAGGCTTTAGAAATAAGTGCCTTTAACTGCTGAGCCATCTCTCCAGCCTCTGTATCTAATTTTTTTTCTTTTGGTTTTTCAAGGTAGGGTCTTGCTCTAGCCCAAGCTGACCTGGAATTCACTCTGTAGTCTCAGGTTGGCCTCAAACTCATAGTGATCCTCCTACCTCTGCCTCCAGAGTGCTGGGATTAAAGGTGTGCCACCACACCCGGCCTTTTTTTTTTTTTGATAGTTTTTTATTTATTTGCAAGAAGAGAGAGAGGAACTGGGCACTCCAGGGCCTCCAGCCATTGCAAATGAACTCCAGATGCATGTGCCACTTTGTGCATCTAGCTGTATGTGGGTGTGGGGAAGAAAGCCCAGGCTGTGGGGGGGGGGTGTTTTTCAGACCTGCACATGTGTCGTCAAATATGTCATTCTTGAATTCAGACAGACTCAGACATGTCTCTGCATAGCGCACACTTGGACAAGAAGGTGCCGATACTGGGTTTGGTCAGTGTCTGTAGGCACTGAACAATGTTTAGTTATCTGCAAAGTGCCTTAACACATAGTGTAAAACGCAAGAGCAAATGTCATTCCAAGTCCTGCTCTTCGGTTCTCCTGCTCTTTAACCTGGACTCTCCTATGGAGCGACTCTAGAGAGTTCTGGAATCACGCCTATCTCATTGCCCGCACTCAGCTTTGACATTCTTTTCCTGCTTAGTGTTTCCATGATCTTTCTCACAGATCACAAAACTGGGGAGCCTTCTGGAGTGCAAAGAAGACCATTGCAACAAGCTCGTCGAACAGAATGACAAGTATCGAAGACATGTAGGCAGCTTAATCAACAAGGTACACATAGTCCTATAGAAAGAAATACTTTTTAAAACTGTGTTGCCAGGGGCTGGAGAGATGGCTGAGCGGTTAAGGCATTTGCCTGCAAAGCCAAATGACCCAAGTTTCATTCCCCAGTAAAACCAGGTACACAAGGTGGTGCATGTGTCTGGAGGCCCTGGCACACCCATTCTCTCTCTCTTGCTCTATCTGCCTCTTTTTCTCTTTCTCACTCTCTCTCAAATAAATAAATAAAATAAAATAATGTTGTCAGGCGTGGTGGTGCATGCCTTTAATCCCAGCACTCATGAGGCTGAGGTAGGAGAATCTCCATGATTTCAAGGCCAGCCTGAGACTGCAGAGTGAATTCCAGGTCAGCCTGGGCTAGAGTGAGACCCAGCCTCGAAAAACCAAAACAACAACAACAAAAACTACATCAAATATTAGGTTGAAGATTTGGCTCAGTGGCAGAGTGCTTGCTTACTATGTGCAATGACAGATTTTGAATAAAAGACACTGTCACATATATATTATATTCATCCCTTTTACTGATAATTGCATACTACATGCCATCTGTCATCTAGCTGGAAGCCAGCAAGAAGCATGTGTGTGCCTATCTGTCCATTTTGTAGGAGGCGATTTAAAGTCTTAGTTTTGCTACCTTCTGAGTAGTTATAAATCCTGCCAACTTAGTGTTCTAGTTTACTTTTTGCATATGTATCCGTGGTATGTGTGTGCGCATGTGCTTGTGTACATGTAGGTGTGTGTGTGTGTGTGTGTGTGTGTGTGTGTGTGTGTGTGTGTGGAGGCTGGAGACAATGGATATGACTTCCCTCGCTTTCTGCCTTATTGACTGAGGCAAGCTCTCTCACTTGAACTTAGAGCTTGCCAAATTTGACTAGTCCAACTAGCCAGCTTGTCCTGGGATCCCTCGTCTCTTGCCTCTCTGAGCCAGAGCTACCACAACCACCAAGTGTTTCCATAGGTGTCAGGTCCTCATACTTTATATACTGGACTGTCTTTCCAGCCCCCACCTTTTGATTTGGGTTTAGGTTTTTGAGACAGAGTCTTGTCATGTGGCATAGGCAGACATTGAACTTGCAGAAGTCCTCCTGTCTCCTAAATATACTGAAATTGTGAACATGACCTAGTTTCTTGCTTTGTTTCTTTTTTTTCCTTAAATATATATTTATTATCCATAATGAGTTACATTATTCAGTGGGCAAACAATGAGTTGTTATCCCCAATTCCCCAATAACCCCCTCCCCATCCCCAATCAGCTGGATATCCTCCTCCATAGGCCATCTGGATCAGTCCTTGTGGCAGGGGGCCCTGGATAGCCTAGTACTCAGCCCGGTCCTCCTGGCCCAAGTGTGTTGATACTGAAGGGTGCCATGCCTCTGGATAGTCTCCCCCACCACGGCTCTTACAATCTTTCCGCCCCCTCTTCCGCATAGGTCCCTGAGTCGTGGTGGATGAGTATTAAGGCTGCTTTAAGGTTGTGAGTTTTGGGGTCTTTGTGTCGAAGATCGTTGGTTTCTGTCTCACTGGCTTATCCTGTGTAGGTTGAATGTCTGTGGCTGTGGGTCCCTTGTTCCTCCTGTCCTTCTCTGCGGGGTTCCATATGGATCCTCCACAGTATGACTGTGGTGGCTCCTCTCTTGCCAGAATCTCAGGTATCGGCCTACAGTCAGTTGGTAGGGTTAGATGGTCCCCAGCTCTCTCGCTGCATCCTGAAAAATACAAGCACAATCTCCATCGGAGAGTGTGATCAGTGTAGGTTAACAAATATACAAATTTATGGATTACCTAGATTCTATTTTTAGTAGCCTCCCCGTCAATCGCTCCCACAGTGCATCTTGTCTTAGGAGCCCAAGAGTACGGGATCCGGTAATTATCGCCCTGAATCCCAAGTTCCAGACAAGGGGTCCCCCTCACTAAGTGGAAAATTGGCCGAATTAGAAAGCTGTTGATTGTCTCCCCCAGGCCCAGGCTCCTCCATTGCACAAGTGCTCCTTTCTTGGTTTGCTGTTCTCTCCCAGTAGGGGGTGTGGTCAGCCTACTCATGACCGCAGATTGTTTTTTGTGTCAGTGGTCTCTGTTTACTCCAGCTGTTGTTGATCATTTTCCCCTGGCAGCCTGTGCAGTGCCTTCTAGCACTACATTAACTGCATTCTGGGGGCTGGATACCATTCCGGACGTTGAAGGGTCTCTCGCTGCTGGTCGATGGCATTCTGTGGTTTCTTCAGCAACAGGGTTTTGCCTCAGGCCTAGGGTGTTTTGTTTCATTTTTGAGGCAGGGTCTCACTCTAGCCCAGGTTGACCTGGAACCCACTCTATAGACCCAGACTGGTCTCAACCTCACAGTGATCCTCCTACCTCAGCCTCCTTAGTGTTAGGATTAAAGGTGTGAGCCATCGTGCCTGGCTCCAGCCTTTTTTTTAACTGCATTAACTCAAAAATCATTGATAATTTTCATACATGCACAGACTATATTTTGGTCCTAATCCCCTCCATCACCTTCCGTCCTCTTTTCTCTGGCCATGATGGCTTTATCTCTCTTCTTTCTTCTCTCCCTCCTCCTCCAACATCCATGACAAATGTTGATGGCCCAGTATTGTGTAGGTAATAACAGGGTCACGAATGCCACAGCCACGTCATGACCAGAAGTTCCGCAGCGCTTCCCCATCCCTTAGTTCTTACGTTCCTCCCTCCATCTCTTCTACAAAGTTCCCCCAGCCTTGGGGGGGGGAGGGGAGTGGGGGTGATAGAGAGGTCTCACTGAGCACTGAGCACTCTCTGATGAGTTTTAAGTCTCCCCTGTGTTCACCACCAACGGCAAGAAGAAACTTCTCTGACAATTGATGAGAGCAGCTCTCCTTATGGGAGTAAAGAGAACTATTCAGAGGGACACTGCAGCACCAGAGAGACTGTCCTCTGAAACACAGGCGCCACAGTGCTGGAGTTGCATGACTTTTTGGTACTCTACTTTTTTTTTTTTTTTTTTACAGAAAATGGTTTGGTTTCCTTTTATTCCAGGTTACATCATATGAAGAAATTATCAAATGTGCTGACCAAAGACTTGAGATATCCCATTCTCAGATTGCACAGTAAGTTGATAAAAATGAATTTCTTTTTGGTTTTTCAAGGTAGGGTCTCGCTCTAGCCCAGGCTGACCTGGAATTCACTATGTAGTCTCAGGGTGGCCTTGAACTCATGGCAATCCTCCTACCTCTGCCTCCCGAGTGCTGGGATTAAAGGCGTGTGCCACCACGCCCAGCTAAAAATGAATTTTTAATTTGTTGAAATTTACTAATGTGTTATTTTTCTCTCTGGCTTCTGAATTTTTTCTCTGATTTTTGGAATGAGGAAAAATGAGGGTACTTGTCATTCAGGGTAACTTGCTTCTCACATTTGGCTCAGAATAAACTATTTATTTCGTTAGCCTTTGTCTTGTAATTGATATTTTATGTTGATGTGCCCACTTTTTTTTATTAAGGAGATGAGCCGGGCATGCTAACCTTTAATCCCAGCATTTGGGAGGCAGAGGCAGGGGGATCACTGTGAGTTTGAAGCTAGCCTGGAACTAGAGTGAGTTCCAGGTTAGCCTGGGCAAAGTGAGACCCTACACGACTTCTCCTGGGGCAGGAGCTCCCCCAAAGATTCCCCCAATACTGGGTCCCAAGACACTGTGGAGCGGCAAGGCTGACACCCTGATCTGCTGCTTGTCTGGGGATTCTGTCCCCATCCCATCAGGGCCCAACAACCTCCTTCCTGCAGGACCAGGTGGAGTCCACAGCCTGCTGCTCTGTGCCAAGACCTGCTGCCACCCAGTCCCTGCCTGCCCGAGGGGAAGCAGGCTGAGGCCCTGAGACTACATAGTGAATTCCAGATCAACCTGGGCTGGAGCGAAATCCTACCTCATGAAAAAAAAATTGGCTCATAATTCTTATAGTATCTACTCAAAGCCTCCAATGAATTAAACAATGCTCTAGAAAAGTCCATTTAAATGATAAAATGCAATTGTTTCTTCCTTCAGGTTGGAAGAAAGAAACAAACATTTGGAAGATATAATTAGAATGCCCAGAGAGAAAGCCAGAATGCCAAGGTAAGTTTTATTCCCCCTTTTTAAAAATAAGAATGTTTTCAAATATATGCATTAAATGATACATTAAGAAGAAAACTTTTTTGTTTGTTTGTTTTTAATATTTTATTTATTCATTTTTCAAGCAGAGAGATACAGAGAGAGAGAGAGAGTGAGTACACCAGGGCCACCACCTTTTGGGTGTGGCTTATGTGGGACCTGGGGAATTGAACCCAGGGCCTTAGGCACTAGAGGCAAGTGCCTTAACCCCTGAGCCATCTCTCCAGCCCCTTTTTTTGTTTTTGATTTTTTTTCAGTGTGTGTGTGTATGTTCGTGTGAGAGTGTGCATGTGTTTTGGAATGGGTCTGGAAGTCACATGACAACCCCAAGTGTGGGTCTTCACTTTCCACCTTGTCCAGGCAGGGTCTCTTGTTCACCACTGGCCCAGGAGCTCCCAAGATCTCTGGCTCTCGCCTCCCATCTCACCTTAGGAGGGCTCAGTTCACAGACGCTCCCTGCTGTGTCTGGCTTTTCCATGGGTCTTGGGGATTCAAACTGTAGTGATTACCCACTGAGCCATATCAGCTCCAGGAAAAATCCCCTCACATATTTAAGACAAGACAGGGGCTGGAGAGATGGCTCAGTGGTTAAGTCGTTTGCCTGCAAAGTCTAATGACCTGGGTTTGATTCCTCAGCATCCACATAGGCCAGATGCACAAAACAGCATCTGCATTGAGCTTGTTTGCAGTGGCTGGAGGAACTGATGCCCCATTCTCATTCTCTCTCTCTCATTCTCTCTCTCTCTCTCTCTCTGCTTGTAAATAATTTTTTTTTCAAAAAGTAATCAAATAATGGGCTGGAGAGATGGCTCAGCGGTTAAGGCACCTGCCTCCAGTGCCTAAGGCCCTGGGTTCAATTCCCCAGGACCCACATATGTCAGCCCCACAAGTGGCCCTGGTGCTCTCTCTATCTCTGTATTTCTCTGCTTGAAAATAAATAAATAAAATATTTTTTTAAAAAAGTAACCAAATAAATTATATAAAAATATTTGCATTTTCACTTCTATAAAAGAGTTACTTGAGGGGTAGGAGAGATGGCTTAGCAGGTAAAGGTGCTTGCTTTCAAAGCCTGACAGCCCAGGTTCAGTTCCCCAAAAGCCAGATGCACAAAGTGACGCATGTGTCTGGAGTTCATTTGCAGTGGCAAGAGGCCCTGTTGTGTGCCCATACTCTCTGTCTCTGTCTGACTCTTTCTTTCTGTCTCTCTCAAATAAATATGAATATAAACAAAAATTTCTTTAAAAATTAAAAAGAGTTACTTGATACAGGTGTTTTTTGTAAGCCTTTCACAGTGACACATGTCTGTAATTCAGCTACACTACTCAGTGAGGCAGGAGGATCTTGAGTTTGAGGCAAGTGTGAGCAGTTTAGCAAGACCTGCTTTTTATACTGTTTTCTTTCTGTTTCCTACAGACCAAGATTAGAAAGTCATCCGAAGTCCATGACCCTGGTAGGTCATCCTGATGGTCTCTGTAATGATTGCTTTATTAGTGTTGTACTAAAACCAGTCAGGTACAAGGGAAAATGTGTACAGAGTGGATATCTATACGGTCCTGAAAGAAGAGCTATCTCTGTTAAGTAACTCTACAAAACAGGTCTTCTATGAATGAATTAGGGAACAGAAAATCTTAATTTCTCATCAGGCATGGTGGCTCACACCTTTAATCCCAGCACTCAGAGGCAGAAGTAGGAGTATCACTATGAGTTCGAGGCCATCCTGAGACTACCTAGTGAATTCCAGGTCAGCCTGGGCTAGAGCAAGACCCTGCCTAGAAAAAGGAAAATAAATCTTGATTTCTCAAGTTAAAAACCTTGGGACACTTGAGCAGGAGGACAGTCCACCAGGGCCTCCCATAGTGTCTCAGAGCCCTACATCTGCTGGGGGTCATATGGCCTGGCTGTGTGGGTGAAACTGATCTTGTTCCTGGAGGGCTTTGGACGAGAGGCCCAGGCTTCACTGGGTCAGTTGGCCTTGGCATAGTCTGAAATCCAGCTAGCTCATTTTAAAGATACGAAGAAACGTGGTCCTCCTAATCATGCATAAATGATGAAGCGGAACAACTTTTAAAAGCACAAAAGGCACAGAAACATAACTTATGACTAACTATACCACGAGAGATACACAGTGAGCTGCAGCTATAGCGAGGTTTCCTTTCAGAAACAGAAGCACAGGCAGCTTTTATTGCTTTGTTTTGTTTTTGTAGGGTTTTTTTTTTCCACTTTCTTGAGGTAGGATCTCACTCTAGCCCAGGCTGACCTGGAATTCACTCTGTAGTCTCAGGTCAGCCTTGAACTCACAGAGTGCTGGGGTTAAAGGCTTGCACCACCACACCCAGTTGTATTTTTTTTTTTTTTTTGAGGTAGAGTCTCACTTTAACCCAGGCTGGTCTTGAACTCCCAGGATTATAAGCATGAGCCAGCACACAGGGCTTTAAGATAGAGTACTGGGGGATCCACATTACGAACAGAGACATTTGTTGTTGTTTGAAACTATTGGTTTCATGGGCCCTCTAGTCTGGAGTCTGCACTCACAAGGGATGAAGGGAAGGAATGAGGCATTAACATAGGTTGTCCACAAACAGGGCTCTGAGCGTCAATGCTGATTTCATGTCTGTATTATAAGAAAGTTGTGTCCTTTTACCTACAGGTCATCTCAAAATGAACTTGACTCCCTCGGCATGTGGCTCAAAGAGACAGCATCTAAGCCCGCCCTTCTTTCCAAAATTAATAAATGGCGTTCAGTATACTATATGGCAGGTTGTGTGTCAGATGCCGAAGACACCAAGGGAAGTGAGGCAGGGATCCCAGGAGTCAAGCTTTTCCTGAAAGACAGATGAGTGAACTGTTCAGAGCCACGTGCTGTCCTGGGTCCTGGGAGGGAAGCTTTAGGACAGGAGGAACTTGCTAGAGGTGAAGAGGGTAAAGTCACATGTCTTGGATCAGGTGATGGGATTCAAACCACAAATGGTGGCTGTCTTTGGTAGGCCTATAAACATATTTCATGTAACAGGAAGGGAGGCAGAGCCTGCAGTGTGGAGGCAGGTAAGTGGTGGGTTGTTTAGTAAGCCTTCGGCAGGATTTCCCGTTCTGGAAGCAGGAGCTGGAGAAGAAATGGAGGCCTTCCTGCTCAATGAGGAGCCCGCTGCGGCAGCCTTGTTTTCTGTTACTGCTCCCATGCTTACTGAACCTCTTCATGAGCATAATTTTTTTTTCCTGAAAGGAATAGTAAAAAAAACCCTTAAATATTTTTTAGTCCTTGCTATGTGAAAGAACACTTAGTCTCAATACATAATTACAATGTTGTTGCTTGGTATTTTAGTAGCCTACAATCGACACGGGGAGGAAAGACCATATCTTATCAATTCCACAAGTATCTAGCTCAGCATGAGGGCTGTGAGTTCAAGGCTAACCTGGGCCACACAGAAAGACCTTCTTAGAACAAAACAAGCATGTTTTATGTCACTGGGTCAGAAGCATGAAGGCCCCTGGCAGCAAGGTATTCCCAGACAGGAGGAACCAGGCTGAATAGAAACAGCAGCTGCTGTGAGGAAGAGGGGACAGAGGGAGGACAGGTTAAGGACAAGCAGTCCCGGGTCAGATGGTGGAGGCAGAAAACAAAAGACCCATGCACAGTTTCTCTAATGATGCCCAGAGGAACCTCAGGGCATCAAGTTCTAAAGGAATCAGACGTGGAACATGGAGAGACTCCTTTCAGCTCGATGCCCTCCAAGAGGTTAGAGGGGAGAGTGAGAGGCCATGGGGGTACTTGGGAGCACTTAGATTAGTAGCTGGAGCCCATTCAGGGGAGTTCTGGGTGGGCACTTAGGGGAAGCTGCTCAACTTGTGAGCAGTCAGGTCAGGGCCTGTATTTCACTTCCCTGCAACATGCTTCCGCCTTTTCTGCTGACTACTACCATTTCATTTTATTACATTCAAGAAGAGAGACAGAGAGAAAGGGCGTGCTAGGGCTTCCAGCCGCTGCAAACAAACTTTCAATGAGTGTGGCATCTTGTACATCTGAGTTTGCGTGGGTACCTGGGAATCAAACCCAGGTCATCAGGCTTTGCAGGCAAGCGCCTTATCCGCTGAGCCATATCTCCAGCCCTGTCTACTAACTAGACCTTCACACAGGTCTTCCCGTTTCTTGCTTGCAGGCTTTTATTTCCCCTAAGTTCATTATGCATCAGTAATAGCCCGATGCACCTTTCATAGTAAGTAGCCACTGCTTGCACAGCCACTGCGAGGGCACCGGCAGAGGTGGGGAAGTGGGGGCTCCCCCAGCGAGCACCCTCCCACTTTACTGCTGTGCCAGAACTGCCAAGCCTGCTCCCCCCCCCCCAGGCCAGCCGAGTCCCCTTCGATGTAGCATGGTCCTTGCTAAGGTTTTCCACTGTCTGGAGTGACCTTCCTCCATCTGAAGGCACTTTCATTCACCCGAGTTGCAGGTCAGACTTGCTCTGAGGTCTTGAAGTCTGAAAGAGTTGGTTGATTTGGATTTTATGTTTCATTTGGAGAGACACATCCATCTTGTTAATCTGCTGTTCTCCCTTGCACCAGTAACTGAAGGGCCTATACCTGAGGTGAAGTCACAGACATTGACTCTGTGCTACACGGTCGCACCAAGGCTCTCCAGGACTCTTGTCAGAGGAGTGGCTTTGGGAGAACTTCTCATGTTAACAGAGATTCTAGGACATGCATCTCACCAGTTCTCAGGACACGTTTAGACCCAGTCACTTTAGACCGAAGCTGAGACTTCCACTCCAGCGATCCGGACCCATCCAACGATTCCTTGAGAAGATATCTAGGACCTGCATGTCTCAGAGAAGACAAGGGGTCATGTCTGGATGTGCTCAGCCCAATGTTGTTCCTTGCGTTCATCTCCCACTGGCCAGGTGAAGTTACCAGAAATACTGTAGCAGAATGGATGATCTCAGTAGACGTGAGACCAAGGCACGGATTCTGAACAAAACAGGAAAACCCTTCACTGAGACTTTACCTCAAGCTGCTGACTCCAGCCACGGGGAGCTCCTTGAGGCTGGCTTCGTTGACTTTGGGGCTGTGAGCTAAAGTTTAGTAATTATCCAGTAGTCGTGGGCACCTTTCAACAGTTGACAGTTCCTGAGGGCAAGCAGCTTGGCCTGGTACTGGGCAGGCCAAGTTAACTCCATTTAGGAACTACTGAGCTACATCTGGCATGACCTTGCCCGAAGAAAGGTGCAGGCAGGGGTGAACCAGCTGCTCTACATAGTCTATGCCACACACAGCTGACCCTGGGTGCAGGTACACTGCTGAGCTGAGTGACAGCACAGGGGCCCACATGACAGGAAGATGGCCGGCACCCTCTGACCTCATCCTAGTGATCCTAGACCAGGAGAAGCTGGAGTGAAGACACCGACCAATGGAAGCAGCCTTCGGTTTCTGCAAAGTAACTGGGCAGCTGGTGTCTGGCCACCCACACACCAGGGGCCTCCCGAAGGGGCTGTTAGACATGGGAGCCCATTCTGGGGCTTTCTGAGGCCACCTGGGGGGGTGAGGGTCCTTGTCGCTGGGGTTACTTGTTAGGGGTTCCTCCCCAGTTAACATTTTGGGCTGTGTCCTAAGGAGGAGAAGGAAAGAGGGGAGATGGAACTAACAGGCTCTGCAGTTGACTTGTCCTTTGTGTCCTGGTCGCCAGCTCCACCTTGTGGAGCATTGACTCAGTCCAGCACCCTTGGACTGAACTGAGACCCCAGGACAGGGACAGGGACCCCAGGACGCTCAGCGGAAGCCGGGCAGCCCTTACAGTCTTGCATGTGCCCACATTTGTGAAGCCTTGGGCAAATTCTAACCTCTCAGTGCTTCTGCTCTGGACATAATCACCTCAGCTCACAAGAACGTAAGAAAAAGTGACAACAGACACCAAAAGCTAGTGATGCAGGATTTGGAGGTTCAGAAGGGCCCCCAAGTTTATGAACCCCAACTTTGGGTTTTATTCTATTTCTAACAAAGAATTGATAAAAATGAAACTCAAGAAGGATAAATTACAAATTATAATTTTTTTTTTTGTTTTTTTGAGGTAGGTTCTCACTCTAGCCCAGGCTGACCTGGAATTCACTATGTAGTCTCAGGGTGGCCTTGAACTCACTGCGATCCTCCTACCTCTGCCTCCTGAGTGCTGGGATTAAAGGTGCGTACCACCATGCCCGGCTAAATTATTAAATTTAATAAGGGAGAAATCACAAACTATGGGGTTTATTTAAGGGCGATGGGATCTAGAAATGGAGGCTAAAGCAGAGTCATGAAGTCATGGGAAGTGGGAAACCCGCTCCCATGTGGAAAACACTGCATAGTTATAAGGTTCGTTTAAGAGAAATTGAGGTTTTTAGGGAAAGACTGGAGTAGATCCTCCAGTACTCGGAGGGGAGTTCACAAAGCTCATTTCAGAGAAGCAGGCTTTCAAGGAGATTGGAGCCGCAAGC
>PVHP010040393.1:0-15852 GCA_004024765.1 Zapus hudsonius | reverse complement strand
CATTCTTCTGCTTCTGGTGCCAAATTAACCAACCTACCCTGCTGTTTCATCTTTCTCTGAAATCTTTCCAGTAGTTTCTTGTTACCAAGGCCTCTGCCCCAATTTGAAAACTTTCAAGGCTTGCCTTTATTGTCTCTTTCATTCATCTGCCTCCTCTGATCAGTGCTCTTCTGAAGCTAGGTCTCTGTTTCGGTGGGTGCTCTTGGACATGTGGAAGTCTTCAGTCTGTGCCATCCACTCTCTGCCTCAGGACTCAGCTCAGGTTTGAAGCAGGTTATTTGGGGTTTAGGTCTAGGCACCATAATGAACATGCAGTTGTATTTTTTTTTCGTGAGGGTGTCATAAGAGTCATTGTTGGGCTGAAGAGATGGCTTAGCGGTTAAGGCGTTTGCCTGCGATGCAGAAGGACACAAGTTCAATTTTCCAGTGCCCATATAAAGCCAGATGCACAAAAGGGCGCATGCATCTGGAATTCATTTGCAGTGGCTGGAAGCCCTGGTGCTCCTATTCTCTCTGTTTCTTTGCCTCTCTCTCTCTCAAATAAATAAATAAAATGTAAAAAGATTTATTGTTATATTAATGATAGCAAAAAACAAATACCTGTATCTATAAGGGTACGTGAAAATTAGCATATATGCATATAAATAATTAGGTTTCATAATGGTTCTTTCATACATGTTTTGTTTCCCTTGCCCTCCTTTTTCCTTCTGCTTCATCATCGTCTCTGTTTAACTTTTATGTCAATATGACCTTTTGTCCTTCCCTTCTCTCCACACTTCTTCCCTCTCACGGTTTCTATGGAGCTTCATAGCCGATACCCTTTCTCAAATCCCCTTATTAGTATATACATAAAAATTCAGTTCAGATCCACATATGAGCAAGAATATAAGATTTTTGATTTTCTGTGCTTGGGGTCACCTCAGCTAGTTGGATCTTTAACAGATCCATCAATTTTCCTTCAGATTTTATGCCTTCATTTTTCTTTGTAGCTCAATAAAATTCCATTGTGTATATGCACAACCTTTTCATTATTTAATCTTCAGTTGATGAACATTTAGGCTTGTTCCACTTTATAGCTACTATGAATTGAGCTGCAATGATCATAGATATGCAAGTGTCCTGCAGTTGTAGTAGATAGTTCTTTGGGGATATGCCCAGGAGTGGTAGAGTGGGGTCCTATGGTAGTTCAATTTTTAGCTTTTTAAGAAACTTCCACACTGATTTCCATGGTGGCTGCACCAGCTGACACTCCCTTAAGCATTGATAAAGGTTTGTTTTCCTTACATTGACATTGAGAACTGTAGGTATATTAAATATTTAAATATTGGATATATAGTGGGTTTCTGATTAATTGCAAGGCGACTAGCTTTGGGAAGCAAGGCTGAACAAACATAATATGGTTTCAAATCTTTGAATATCTGTAGAGAACAAAGAACTTTGTTTTCCATGAAGTTTTTATTTTATCTACATGAAGTTTTATTCCCAAAGCCCAAAGTTCTTTACAATCTTAGCCTAGGAAAATATTTGTTTGTGTTAAAGGCGAGGAAGATAACTGAATTACTCAGTGACAGTAATACACTTAGAAGTAGGGACAAGAGTCAGTTCAGGAAATATATTCTTGATCAATTGCATTTTTAGTGACATGCTATAGAATGCTTGAAAAAGAATGGTAGAGAAAAATATTTTTAAGTAAACCAGTGTCCTGCTTTTTACCTTACAGAATGTTATAAAGAAACAAAATGCAGATTAGTGACTCACTGTGAGAGCCAGGAGATGAGTCTGGGGGATTTGAGTGGGAGAAATGAAAACACATTGCTTTTTTGGGTGAAATCAAGAGGACTCTGGCAGATGGTTACTTAGCTCAGTAACATCCTTCTCAGATTTCTGTGAGATCAAAGACAGTATAAATATTTATTACTATACATGTGTGTTTTTTATTAACATTATCAAACTTTCCATTTGAAACCCCTGAGTATTTTAAAGCATTAATAACATTTTAATCTAGATACATATTTTTTAATGTAAACCAGGTCCAGATATTAGAATAATGTTATCTAGTCTGTTTTATTACATCATGATAGGTAGGTTTTATGTTTGCCTTATTAAAACAAAATGGGAGAAATACCAAATATTTAGTTAAATTTTTTTTCATTACATGTGTTATCTTCAGTATTAAATAACAGATAAAGGTTATGAGGAGTTTGGTAAGCCTAGATTTATCTAGTGATATAAGAGGTTTTTTTTATGTGTTTGGTTTACTTTAATCTTCATCATTACTCCAGTGCATAAAATCAAATATGCAGGTTGATTTTTGAACTCTATTGGAATTTCAAAGATTTAAGATTTTAGTTCCATAGAGTAATTTCATTTATTTTTGTTGGGTTGCACTGTCAAACAAAAGTTAAATTTTCAAGCTTTGTCAAGTGTCCACAAAGTAAATCTACCTCTGCTATCATCATCTCTTCAAATATACAGCAAATCACACTTTTGCAAAGTATGAATGCCTTGAGTGTGGTCATTCATATCCTTGACCTTCCCAACAGCCTTGATAGAATAATGGGATGGAAATATTTTTACCTTGTTTTTGCAGCAAGGAAACTGGGAAGCAGACAGTTAGCTAAGAACTGGCATGAACTTCTGGTTTCAATAGCTCAGCTCCTTTTTGAGGTCCAGATTGGAAATTAACACATATTGGATTTGCTCCAAGACTTGTGTGGGAGGAAACCCCAAAATCAGTAGCTTTGGAATGTGTCTAATAAGAGTTTAACAGACACAACACATGTAAAGATATTTGTATATTGCTTTTGATAGTGGAGAACTGGTTGTTTTTGCATGTGTATGTGGCCATGGTGTGCACGCATGTTGGTATGCATGTGGGCACTGGTTTGTGTGCATGTGGGCATGTGTGAGTCGATAGGTCAAGGTGTTTTTCACAAATGCTCCCCACCTTATTTTTTGAGACAGGATTTTACTGATTCAGCTCTCCTAGCTGGCCAGTAAGCCTCAGCAGTTCCCCTGCCTCTGCCTGTAATGCATGAGAATTATAACCTTTCCTGTCGCATCGTGCTTCACACCAATGAGAACCCAAGGCCCATACTTCAGTGGCATACTGTTAATGATGACTTACGATGTGCCTGGCCATAATTTGCATTTTCCAATAAATGCTTAATTAATGTTATCTTTAAGGCTTAAGCAAACAAAAGAGACTTGTCAGCTCAGAACCACACCTAACTTATCATGTCCCCCACTTAGCCATGCACTGTTGATTACTGTGCAATTTGCAAGGAATGAACAAATGGGCCAGGGGACTAAATGACCCACCCGGAAAAGGTGAGTGGAGGTCTCAGTGTTCATACTTGGCAGGAGAGACAGATATGCAGAAGGCCCAAAATGGGGTTACCATCACAAGATTTGCTCATATATTGTATCTAATTATTGACAATAAAGATTAAAAAAACCATATTCCACACAACGGTGAGTTTAAGATGAAGTGACCACTTTTCTTATTGATGGTCTCGAACTGCAGTGTTTTTTATTTGGTGGGTTTAATTTTTTGCTTATTGATGCAGAATCTATCCACCCCTGACTGGCCTGGAATTCACTATGTAGACTGGGCTGGCCCTAAAATTGCAGAGATCCTTCTACTTCTTCTGCCTCTTGCTGAAGTGTTTTTAAGGCACCAGGAGTAGTTTATAAAACAAACACTCCAGCAACACACCACAGTCTGCAAGAGAAATGTAAGGATGCCAACAGCTCTCTGCCATTTTCACTTTCTGAAAATGGCATTGCTTTCTGATGTCCATGTATTGGGAACCTCCAAATTGGATGCAGGAAATAAGCCAATTCTAAGAAATTCAATTGTCATCTCAATGAGAGAGAGAGAGAGAGAGAGAGAGAGAGAGAGAGAGAGAGAGAGAGAGAGAGAGAGAGAGGCTGATAGACATGAGGAAACCATCTCTGAGATAACATTTAATTTTTCTGGGGTCAATTATATAATTTCAAGACTCAATCTAGACTGGAGTGATGTTGGTAAAGTGCCTCCTGTACAAGCACGAGGACCTGAGTTCAAATCCTCAGTATCCGTGTAAATGCTGTTGATGGACATTTAGGTTATTCCTAGCCTAGAATCATTGTGAACAATGCTACTATATATGTGACTATGTAAAAAAATAAAAATAAATTTGAGACTTTGGAGGATTAAATGCAGTTGTAAAACTCTGTGAAAAAGATTGTAGAAACTTTATTCAGTTTTCCCCAGTAGTAGCATTTTATAAAATTATATTACCAGGAATTGGATATTGATATAATCCACTAATCTTATTCATATTTCCTGTTTTTAAAGGAATTTCTCTCTCTCTTTTTTTCTTTCTCTCTCTCTGTATGTAGTCTATATTTCTAGGCAACTGTCATCTTCCCTGGCACTCCAGACTTGAGACTTGGTGCCAAAATACTCAAATATTATTCTGAATGTTTATGTGAGTGTCTTTTTTGGATAAAATGAACATTTAAGTCAGCAGATTTCGAGCAAAGCAGATTACTGTCTATAATGTGAGTGGGCCTCACCAATCAGTTAGAACCTTCAATAGTACAAAAATTGACCAAGGTTCCTTCATCTCTTCCCTGGATCTCTGGTCTGCTGGCCTATCCCATCAGACCTCGAGCTTATTAAACCTCCCAAATCACAAGAGCCAATTCCTTTAAATAAGTATCTCCCTTGTGTGTGTATATATACCCTGCCCCCGTCCCTCACATCTTGATTCTCTTTCTTTGGAGAACACTGACTGATATGTGAAATCTGTTTTAGACATGTAGCTTGTGGTAGTTTCAATGTTACTGGAAGTATTTTTTGATTAAGCTTGAGTCTCTAGCAGCCTGCTGGAGGAGGTGTCGTTGGGCAGATCTTGTAGTCCAGCCCTAAGGTGTGGTCAGAGCAGTTTTTAGCTCTGGCTATTGGTGCTTGCTGGTATTGTTTTGTCTCTCTCTGCTCTGGATGCATCTATGGAAGTGAGTCAGCTTCTTCTGCTATGGTGGAGTTTCCCCTGGATTCTGTAAACATGAAATTAACCCTTTCCTCCCATAAGCTGCTTCTGATGAGGTGTTTGTCCTGCAACCAGAAAGTAACTGCAACAGAGCTTTTTCTTTCTTTGGGTGTATATATGAGTGCATCTGTATATGCATATATACACATATTAATTTTAAAAGAAAGACCATTGAGATAAAGGACTTTATATACTCATGATTATCTGCCTCTGATCTATAACAGTGCTGGACATATTCAGCAAACGTTTTTGAAAAGGTAAATTTTATCAACTGGAAAAATCAAAGATAATTTTGAAATCATTTAACATTCATTGGCTTGCTTGATTTCCTCAAGGATGCAATCGGAGGGTCTATAAATAAGAATTACCACTATTTTACAGAAAACAAATACTTGGCTTTAAGAACGAGGTTTCTTTTTAAAAATTCATCTGTTTTCATGAGTGTGCGCATGGGTGTGCCAGGTTGTCTTGTCATTGCAAGTGGAGTGCCAGATGCCAGCACCACTTTGTGTCCAGCTTTATGGAATTGAACTAGGGCTGGAAGGCTTTGAGAGCAAGAGTTTTGAACTGCTGAGTCATCTCCCATCCCCAAGAAGTAGGCTTCTTGACTCATCTGTGTTCATTGTATTTTGTTGTCCTCATATTACTCCTGGAAAAAAATGTAATATGAATGTCAGGTTTACTATTTTTGTTTAGCCCTGGTGTTGAGAACCCTTTGAAGTTTTTCACTGAGTCCGAATGAACTTTACTGCGAGTGTTTTATACTGGAGCCCAGTACCATCCCGATAGGTACAAGTAGGTGGGGCTCTTAAAGACCTTCCTGAGGACACCTCATTGATGTGGGGGGAAATGTGTTACAGAATAGCCTTTCCCTTTACACTTGACATGCTATTGTACTGATGTCTGGGCCTAGCCAGAAGCTATTTAAAGCAGCCTTTACTTAACACTGTACTTTGAACTTGATTTAAAAGTGGGTTCTCTGTGGTACAAGACTCACATTGCTTTCTTTTTGTTTTCTTTCTTTCTGCATGGAGGCACACTTGGTCTTCGATTCTTCCAGGTACCACCTTATACTCCCAGTGCTCCCGTTTTCTCTGAGGTTGGAATGGAAGTGGCCTGAGGAGGGGCGTGGAAGTATAGCAGGATTTGTGAAGCAGGTTGTAGTCAGGCACACTGAGTGAAAACAAACAGGGCTCAAGAGCATGGGGTTGAGTGAAGCCCCTCTTGCCATTTCTTGCCTGTTTGCTCTGCTAAGGGGCAGCGAATAAATGTTCAAAGCCATCCTGGGTTAAACTTGCCTGGCCGTAATGAGCATGTGAATTCAAAAGGCTTCCCAGCATGGGGATATGGCCAAGCCCTTGTATTCAACTTCCATGAATGAAGTGTAGTCTCAGGATAATTCGTGTTGACAATTTTCACATAGTCAAAGTTGTTAAATTTAGTGTTCTGATACCTTTTTTTTTTCTCCTTGGAGATTTTTATTCTGGAACCTTCCATTGTCTCTCTTCCATCTAGACTAATTGTTATTTTGGCTTGGTGAATCATTAAAATACAGAGACTGGTCTCTACTGTTATCCTGAGAATTTACATTCTCATGATCGATTGAACTCATGGTGATCCTCCTGCCTCTGCCTCCTGAGTGCTAGGATTAAAGGCATGCACCAACACACCCAGCCATCTTTCTCCATTTACTTTTCTGTTTTAATGGAACATATTCTCCAATAGTGTTTTTTTGTTTGTTTGTTTTTGGTGTGTGTATACATGTTTGTTATGTGTGTAGAATACACATGTAGAGTCCAGAGATGGACTTCAACTTTGGGTGTTTTTTTCAATTGCTCTTACACCTTAGCATTTCTGAGACAAAGTCTCTCTTTGAACCTGGGACTCACCAATATCACTAGACTGCCTAGCTAGGAAGCCCAGAAATTCTTCTTCATCTGCCTCCTGAGAGATAGGATTCTAGGAATGGGTCACCACACTTGACATTTGACATGGGTGTGAGCTCATGATCTGAACTCAGGTCCTCTCTTTATTTCCTCTGATATCTATTTGGAGACAATCTATCCAGAAATGCTCAGTTACTCTTCAAACATAAAAGCATCTCTAATAATAAGTCTTACCATTTGGTTAATAATAGTAGGCTAAGAAATAGTTGCCTTAAAATTTTGAAGTTTCTTTTAGCCTGTAATTTCTAATATTTCTTTAAGAAGTTCAAGTCATTTTGATATGTCTTTCTTAGGGGATGGACACCTTTCACTTATTCAACAATTCATTATGTTTCTTCTCTTTGCAAGGCACTATAATTCTCTGCTAGCTACTACAGCACTCACCAAATCACCCTCTTGGTGTCAGCTAGTTAGCTTTTTAAATTGAGTCATTAATTTTCTTAATTTTTTCTATATTCCGTTCTTTTAACAACTTTAGTTATTCAACTTTCTGAAAGACTCCGTTTCATTTTTGAATTCCTAACTAATTTGCTTTAATTTCAGTTCATTTTTTTTCTTAATTTCCACTTATTTTTTCTTAGTCTCATGTTATTTTTTGGTAGCATCCTGTTTTTGTTTATTACCACACTCTAAATAAAAAAAATATCATTAAAAGAACAACAACAATAGCATTCCCACACATATGCTAAGTGACAATCATAGCCATAATAATTATTTCAGCATCTGTGGTTTCTGTGAGGGATTATTAGGTTAATTGAGGCAGAAAGACCTGCCTTAACTGTGGGTGGCACCACTCCATGGGCTGTGGTCCTGGGCTATAAAAAGAAGAGAGCCAGCTAAGAACAATATTCATTATTCTCTGCTTCTTTCCTGCTGATGTGATGGTGTGATACCAGCTCTGCTCCTGCCATAGTTTACCTGCTTTGAACATCTGGACATGTAAACGGAATTAAACCTTTTTCTTCCATAAACTGCTTCTGGTAAGGTATATTGCCTCAGCAATAAAAAGTAACTGATATACTTTTATAGTCTCTAGCCCATGTTGACCTGTTATTCACTATTTAGTCTCAGGATAGTCTTGAACTCATGGTAATCCTCTGACCCATGCCTCCCGAGTGCTAGGATTAAAGGCATGCACCGCCATGATTGGCTTTATGGCTTTGAAAAAAATTTTCTAATGATCTTTGTCTATGTGCTGATTTTTGAGTGAAGCACTAAAATGCTGATTAGGTCATACATAGTAAAGTGCTAGATAGATCAGAAGATGAAAGTAGAAAGAGGGTAAGGAGATGGCTCACCAGTCTGGACGTGCAGTGGCACATGGATCTGTAATCCCAGTGCATTTATGGCTATGGAAGGCACAATCAGGAGAATCCCAAAGCTTGAGGTCCAGCTAGTCTGGCATTTTCTGGGGCCAATCAATAAACAGACAACAAAAAATACTCCCAAACAAGGGGCAATGTCTCAATCAAGGTGGAAAGAGAGGCTCAACATCCTGCAGTTATCCTCTGACCTCCACGCATGGTATCATGGCACACATGCCTGCACATATATACATTTCATATGCACGTACACAAATATAATAGTAATATTAAAAATTCAAAAGCTGTTAGATTCTGAGCCAGGATAAGCAGTTGAAACATTATTCTGTAAATACTTAGAATTGAGATGATGGTCACATTAAAGCAAATCTTTTGTACTCATTCCTTTTAGTCCTAGGATGCAAATTTCCCAGCTCTATTCTATTGTCTCATATCTCTTCTGAGCTATGACTGTATTTTAGATTTAGTGACTACCACATTAGTCTATTGCTTCCACTTGCCATAGCTATTGCTAATGTAATATACTTCTTGCCTTCTGAATATAAACATCAAGTAATAACTCTAGTCCATATTTTTTTACGGTTCAGGGAATCACTGAATTCTAATATATTGAAATCATTTGTAATCTCATTATCTGCAACATAAATCAGTCAATATTAAATATTTCCAGGGAAGATTGTTTTTAGTAACTATTCTTTTGAGAAAGTACTGTAGCAGGGTGAGCAGAGGATTAGAATTTAGATAATGCCCAGCAAAAATTCCAATGCACCTCAAAATTTAAGGAGTACCCAAATTCTTGTCTACAACATTAAAGAATTAAAATCATAGACAACAAGATAGTAAGGTATAGTAGGAGACTTTATTTAAGGAAAATGGGGAGTTACAGAGTTCTCCAGCCACCAGTGTGGGGAGAACACATGGGAGAGGTTTTAGTTAAAATCTATGCTGCTTAACTAAACAGGCAGGAAAAGAAAGATAATATAGGGCTTCAATTATGAGGAAAAGGTTCATGTGGGGAGATCTTGAGTCCCCCTCACCCCAGCCCAGGAAAATGAAAGTCCTCCTTCTAGGGTGCCATGTGGAAGAGAGAGTGGGTTCTTTTTTTGGGGGGGAGAGTTTTTAAAACTTCCACCAGTTAAGTCAGAGAGATAGTTGATTGGTCTATACCTGACCAATCAGTTTTTAGCATTTAGGTTTGAGCTCTGGCTAGTGATACCTCCCACTCAAGGGGAGGGGGTCTATGGAGCTTGCCGGAACTGTCACAGTACCTTTAGGAGTCTTTGTTTACCACAGAATGTATGGAAGAGAATAAAAAACAGCAGTATAGGAAATGCCAATTTTCCTCCATCACGTCCTTGTTCACTCAGCAAATGTGCACTGTATATGTATTATGTACCAGAAACAGCTGAAAAATGGCCAAATTTCCATTGTGATAGATATCTGCAGTGGTTTGGGTGGTGCAGCATCATACTAGTACCAAATGAACATTTGACATGAAGAATGTGACCATCTGTGTCTGCAAAGAAATCCAGAGAGAGTTTTGTGGCATTCTGGTGCCATAGTTGAGTGGAATATTCTCCTTTCAAGAATCCTACTGTTGCAAGAAGTGGTCCTAAATATAATATGAATTATGAGCTGTTTTTAATAAATTTTTTATTTATTAATAAGTAGAAATACTGTATGAACACATCTTGTGTTGGTACCCCATTTCTCTTCTCCCTGCCCCCAACCCACTGAGGGTCCTCTTTAGTGCTATTGCTGGAACCCTCAATGGGATGGAGGGCTATGAATTGTTGCAAGCAGTAGCCAGTTTGTTTGTTTATTTATTTATTTATTTTGAGGAGGCAGTGCCTCTCGATATTCCCCTCACCATGGCTCTTACATTCTTTCTGCTCCTTTTTCACAAAATTCCCTGAGCCATGGTGGGTGAGATTTAAGTATGCTTTACTCTTATTGCTCTTTTGATAAAGCAAAAGTCTGGCATATGTAGCAAATTGCAGTGGAATGTCTTAAGAAGCTCTTAAGTGTTTTCATGCAAAACACCCTCATTTAAATTGCTTTGTTGTTGCAGAGGTAAGTTTTGATAAGAGCCAAATGCTCAGGCTGGACTGTTTGGAGCATTTAAAACTTTTATGAAGGAATAAAGCTAAGAGATAAATTGAATAACATAGAGAAAAGTAAACACCTTAAATCTATCTTCCCCTTGGGGGGAAAAAGTGTGAAAGCCAGGTTTCTGTCATCTGAGCCTTTTTCCACCTGTGTGCAGGAGCAGAGCTCACTGTTGGTGATGCAGAGAATAACAGGTAAACCTTTTTGGAGTCAAATATTTCCTAAAGGCAATTCATTGAAGGAATGCAGCTTCTCAGTAGTCACCCCAGGTTTCATATCAGTCCCCACAGATAGCAGGCTAAAGGTGGCATTATGAAAACCTCCACCAGGAGTCCAGTTACTCCGTGTGGTAGTTTGAAGGAATGTCCCCCAATAGATTCAAGAGTTATTAAAGTTTTTCTCCAGCTGCTTGGCTGGAGGGTGTGTCACTTTGGCCAGATCCTAGTGTACAGCCATAAGGTGTATTTGGGGTGGATCTGGAATTCCAGGTATATATATGCAAAGAGCAGTCTGAGCTCAAGCCTGGAGTTCCTGCTGTTTGGGAGCTTGAGTGCATTTGCTTGCTTTTGGAGGTGCTGATGATGGGGTTCTCTCTCTGCTTGGATTTGTCTGCTATTCTGGAACTTCCTCTGGATGTTACTTTAATAAATACTTACCTCCCAAAACTGTGCCTGGTTTGGAGATTCATCCCAGTGGCATGTGGCTGTCTACAACACTCTGGAAGGATGTGCTTTATAGTTATCACAAGTCCTGTGCAAGCTGCATAGCAGAACTAACAGTAGGATAAATACAAAAGTTTGGACCAACTAGGAGATTATAGTCAATGTGTAGACATTCAAGATGAATTAGCCCAGCACAATTCAGGATGTCAAAATTATTCAGGCCTGTGGAAGACATAAAGGAGTTAGAAGAACAATGACTCAGTTCATGATACCATAGACCTTTATATACCTTTCCTGTTGAGTTTCAAGCAGCTTTCAGGAGAAGTGTTATAGTTGCATTCCAGAGTAGGAGAATCTGACTGCTGGAGGTCTTCACTGCAAATTGTGAGATCCATGGAAGAATCCTCAGTTATAATGTGAGTTTTGACTTTATGTGTGCTCTCTTGAATTCCTCAAACAATTCACATCTATGAGCTTGATTCCTATGACAGACCTTTGACCTAAGGTGACATGGATACATTATCACAGCTTTTCAGCATTGAGAAAAACAATTCTATGCAAAACTACCAACTATACCACTCATTAAAATCACAACTTTACACCACAAATACAAAGAGAGAAGCTGTGGTGTTCTGAGTGAGAATATATGTCCTCCATAGCTTCAGGGCTTTTGATTAAGGTTAAGCTTCCTACTTAAGCCTGCTGGGGAGGGTCTTTAGTCCAGCCATAAGGTGTGTAATGTGCCAGTTTGCTATGGATCTATGGAAGTGAGCTAGCTTCTAATGCCATGATGATTCTTTCACTGTATTCTGTAAGATTGAAATAAATCCTTTTTTCCCACAAACTGATTATGGTCAGGTGTTCTGTAGGGGTTAAGCCTTGTAACCACTGGTGAGTACTGGAAGCTTTCACCCACTGTACTGTCCCCAAGAGTCCTAATATTAATATGCCAAAGAATTGGGCGAGAGAGAGAGAGAGAGAGAGAGAGAGAGAGAGAGAGAGAGAGAGAGAGAGAGAGAGATTGAGATCTCTTTATTACACACATTTATTCATATCAGGGCAAGTTCAGGGGGTTGGGAGTAGGATTGGGAAGGCAGCCCACCACCATGTGGCTAGGGATATTCACAAGGAAATTGTAATAGTGCACAGAATCACCAAAAGTAGAGAAACACACATTTAAAGAGGAAAAATATCTCCCCTCTTTCCTCCTCCCCTCAGATCCATCCAGTGGCAAGATCTGAAGAGGGGAAGGGGGTTGAAATCACCACCTGGACCCCAGCCTCCATCAGTCAGGAAAAGGAAAAGCACCTCCCAAGGTTGAACTTGGATTTTTAAAGTTTTTCTTGGAGGAGGGGCCAAGGGTTTTTTTTTTTTTTTTGGCAGTGTGACATGAGGCCACTGTCAGAGGCCACACGCTTCCT
This sequence comes from Zapus hudsonius, assembly GCA_004024765.1. NCBI lineage: Eukaryota > Metazoa > Chordata > Mammalia > Rodentia > Dipodidae > Zapus > Zapus hudsonius. The sequence goes on along the minus strand of PVHP010040393.1, from coordinate 3,353 downwards.
ACCTATGGGGGAGGGTCTTCCTGCTAATCTCTCTCAGTTTGACCCAGCAACATGAAAATACTGCAGCAGAAAGCCTTTGCTATGTTTGGTGATTTATTGATCCACAGGATAAAGTAAAATGGTGTAAGATAATTATCATGTTTATATCTTTCGGCTCCATCATTAACAGTTCACCAAAATAGCAGTTTTTCTTTACATTATATAGTGTGTCAACTCTGCGAAGTTACTATCCATTAAGGGATTAAGTTTCGCAGTTCATGCTGAATCTAGGTAGAGCCATGTGATTATTTTCTCACCAAAGACATGTGAGTGAAAAGTATTTCTTGGCTGAGGTAGTTAAGAAGCAAGTGTATCTTATTCCTTGTGCTAGTCAGATTTCTGCTAGTGTGTGTGTGTGTGTGTGTGTGTGTGTGTGTGTGTGTGTGTGTGTGTGTGATTGAGATAATCGACTTATAAAAAGAAAAAAGTTGTTTTATTTTTGCCATACTTTGGGAGCTTCATTTCATCACTGGTTGGTCTTGTTGTCTGTTGTGGACATGTGGTAAGATTTTGCATTGTGGGAAAATGATTCGTAGTGCATAACTACCTCATTTCCAGGAAGCAAAAGAAAGAGTAAGGGCAAGTTGCTTCCCTCAAGGCCATGTCCTGTTGACTCACCATTTAAGGCTTCACCATTTCTCAATGATTCCACCTCAGAGACCAAACCTGCTGGGAGACATTCAAGACCCAAACTATAGTGATCTCCTTTCTTCTGTTAATAAGATAAAGGACTCTCTCCAAAACCCATGGAATAGAACCAGAAAATTGGAGACACCAGAGTTCTTGGATGATCACATATAATAAAGCCTGTCCACTGAGACCCAGACTCCCGTTGTTTCAGGACATTTGGAATTTATGTTTCAATGGCCACCACCACCCTGACACACATTCCTTTTACAGATAGGGATGAAAAATAAAACAAATAATAGTACAAGATTCCCAGCTCAATTTAAATTATAAGTAGAAAGTAATGTATATATTAATAATTTAGTATAGAAATAAATTCTAATATACATTTATTTTAAATCTTGCATGTATTTTATATTAAAGCTTTTTTGTCTTCCTTCCTTCTTTCTTTCTTTCTTTTTTTTTTTGGAGGTAGGGTCTCGCTCTAACCCAGGCTGACCTGGAATTCACTATGTAGTCTCAGGGTGGCCTTGAACTCACAGATGATGCTCCTACCTCTGCCTCCAGAGTGCTGGGATTACAGGCATGTACCACCATGCCTGGCCTATACTAAAACAGTTTTAAGCACTCATCTGAAGCTCAAGTTTAACTAGGATCCTATAACTTGTGTGATGGCTCTAGAACTCTAAATAAATAAAATTAAAGAGTTGGTGACATATTTAAATCATTTATTTATTAAATGAAGCATTTTAATTTTGCAGATATATGTTGGGGACTGGGGATGTAGCTCACTTCTAGAGTGTTTGCCCGACTTGCACTAGGCCTTTGTTCAATTCCCAGGAGCCTCAAAAAAAGAAGAAAGAAAGAAGAAAAAAGATGAGGAAGAGGAGAACTAGAAAGCAACAAAAGAGTACTAGAGGTGATTGGATTCTGACCAAATGCTCTTTTGCTTTGAGAATTTTCAAACATGAACATAATGTAATTTGGTCACGATCCTCTCCCACTACCTTCTTTTGTCTTCCTCCCCAAACTCATTACACTGAACCCCTTCTTATTTCCACTGTTCCCTATTCTCTTTTGTACCCCCTCTTCCATCATCCCTATGAAAACGTTGAAGGGATTAATACTGAGCAGGCCTTGTGAAGGTAGCGACAGCTCACAGCTGCTAGGAGGTCCTGAATGTGATGGTCACTTCTTTCCAAACATTTTTCCATTTCTGTAATGTTCCCTGAGCTTCAGAGGGCCTGCTAGAAATGTCTCATTCAGTGCTGAGCACTCAACAGACAGTTATTCTCAGCCATATGGTGAGTTTTGGGGCTTTCCAGTTTGCAAATAAGAAGCGTCTCAGACTAATGGGAGAACAGCACTAACTTATAGGCAGAAACACATTACAACTTTATAAGGGTAATTTAATGAGCACAACATACTCATTTAGCCACACAGTAGTTTCTCCCCCCCCTAGGTTCTGTGACCTTCTCAGCTTTTCATAATCCTTCTCTCTATGGTGAATTGCAGTGTTTAGAACCCCAAGACATTTGTTATTGCAGACTTTCTAAAGTTAGAATTCGCTAAGAGGCTGCTTTCAAACTGCCTTGAAAATGAATCAAAAAGGAAAGTGTTTTTATTGTATGTGTAAAGGAATTAAAGTAACTTAAAGTCATTACATGAATGGATAATTTTCTTTTCTTTCTTTCTTGCTTTTTAAATATGTATTTATTTGCAAGCAGAGGTGGGGAGGGGAGGGAATGATGTTCTATGGCTCACGCACCACTTTTTGTATCTGGCTTTATGTGGGTACTGTGAAATCAAACTCAAGATGGGTAGACTTTGCTCAAGCAAGCATCTTTAACTGCTGAGCTATCTCCCCAACCCAGTGGAGAGTTTTCTTAATGAAGATAAATCATTCTTCCATGTTGATTTCACACATTTTGATGTTGGTATAAGGGAAAAGGATCCAGGTATTTTCAAAGGAAATTATCCAGACTTTCAGACCATCATTACTCTATGCCAGAACTGCTTCCTTCTCTGTCTAGCCATGAAATCATGGGAAGTAACACATATGAACTCAGATGCTCAAATAACAAACCATAACACAAAGAATTACAGTTACCAATTAAAAGCTGGGTGTATCCACTCCTATGAGGAGCAGACATGAAAGAATCCCCGAGGCTCACTGGTCACCAAATCTGACTGAAAATGGCAGCTCCAGGTTCAATGAAGAATCTCTCTCTCTCTCTCTCTCTCTCTCTCTCTCTCTCTCTCTCTCTCTCTCTCTCTCTCATAGCAAAAGTGATAGAGAGTGATTCCCACACCTGACATTCTCTTCTGGCCTCCACAGGTGCATCTTCACACACACACTCATATACTGCTTCCCCAAACACTCATGCAAACAGCTACCAATTAGAGAATATTAAAATTAAATGACATTACATTTTTAAATAAAATCCCAAACATAAGCCAGAACTGTAAAAGAAATGCCATCGTAAAATAAAAGCATATAGTCATGTGTTATTAATCCTCTATGTTCATTTAATTAAGTCTCTTCTTTTTTTATAGAGAGAACTAAGACCCCAAAAGTTGTATGTCCCCAAACTGCACAGTAGATTAGCAATACAAGTTCTACTCATAATTTTTCTTGTCTTTTTTTTCTACAGTGGAATTCTAGTAATGGTGATGAATTGAGGGGG
>PVHP010040392.1:0-15900 GCA_004024765.1 Zapus hudsonius | reverse complement strand
TGGTGGGGGAGACTGTCCGGAGGCATGGCACCCATCAGTAACAACACACTTGGGCCAGGAAGACCGGGATGAGTACTAAGATATACAGGATCCCTTGCCACAAGGACTAATACAGACAGCCCACGGAGGAGGATATACAACTGATCAGGGATGGGGAGGGGGGGAATTGGGGAATTCGGGATAACAACGCATGGTTTGCTCACTAAATAATGTAACTCATTATGGACAATAAATATATATTAAAAAAATGATATGCTAACAGACAGAAAATATGGTGACTGTCATGGTTTGATCCAGGTGTCCCCCACAAACAAAAGAATGTGTTCTGATAGATGGATCCTCAGCTGATGGCAATTTGGGAATTAGAACCTCACTAGAGCTGTGTTGTTGGGGTGGGCTTATGGGGGTTGTAAGCCAGCTTCCCCTTGCCAGTATTTGGCACACCTTCCTGCCGCTGTTTCCAGTGCTGTGGCAGAGGTGATGTCCAGCCCTCTGCTCATGCCACCATTTACCCTGCCAGGATGGAGTCTCCCCTGGAGTCCATAAGCCTAATAAACCCATTCCTCCATAAGCCGCTTTTGCTTGGGTTCTTTCTGCGCAGCAACTAGAAAGCTGACTGCAACAGTGACTTAATTTGTGATAGACAATTAAGAACCCATTCAGGGCTAAGGAGCTGGTTGTGACTGTAAAGTTCACAGTGTGCAAGCATGAGGACATGATTTTGAATTGCCAGCGCCCACCACAAAGCTCTACACATTGGTGCATGCCTGCACTCTCAGGGCTGTGGAGGCAGAGACAGGAAGCAGCTGGTCAGCTAGTTATGCTACTTTAATGAGTTTCAGCTTCAGTGAGAAACCCTTTCTCAAAAAATAAGGTGGACTATAATTGAAGAAGATATCTACCATCCACTTTGAGTCTCTACGCACATGTTCACACATATTCATGTACACTCACACATATATATGTACCCACACATATAACAAATATGCACACCTACCCCCCATAACTGATTCATTTGTTAACTGAGTTCTTGTTCAAAGCACCGTATCAGTCAGAACTACTAAGGACATAACAGATGACCTTGAGTTGAGTAATGCATCAGAAGGTTTTACATCTGCTAATTCAACCAATCACAGTTAGAAAAATATAAGATAAATAAAAAATAAAAATAATTTAATAAATGAAAACTGAAACTGTATAGACCTTTTAATTTTAACTCACTAAACAGTGCCATATAACAAAAATTTACTTTTATAAACTAGTCTTAAATAATCTAGAGATGATTACAAAGGGTACAGAAAAATATTTGTAGGTTGTAGGCAGATATTAGGCCTTTAATAATGCAGAAATTAAACCATCTTTTATTTGGACACCTGCTGGTGTGCGAGTGGGCTGAAAGTAGGGGTGTCCTGGAAGTGACCCCCCAGGGATATTTGGGATGGCTATTTGGGATGGATATTTGGGTTTGTTCTTCTACAAGTGAAAAGCAAGAGCAAGAAGCTGTTCCAAGTCCTTCCCGTCCACCATGCTGCCTTCCATAGAGAAAGAAGTATGTCTGGTCCTCTCCTTCTAGGAACTTCAATGGAATCTTTTTAAATGAAAAGAAATACTCAGAAAAGAAGATATCACTCCAGAGAATGTTTACGTCAAAAATGTGAAAGATGGCACAACACGTGTCCTTTTCACTTTATAATTAAATGAAAACCAAATCTTCAGAGTGTGCAGATTATTTGCTTACTGTTTGCTGTTGGCCCTTTATGTTTTCTGACTTTTTCTTGGTACGTCTGTGGATGAGCAAGGGCATCTGACACAGATGTGATCACTGTGCTGTGGCCTCTGACTCATCTGAGTTGCTTGCATGATCCCACAAAGTTCTGAAGAGTTTTCAATCATATATCGTCTAACAGTCACTTCATTCAACGTTATAGGCTGCCAAGGTTTTTGCAGTATCTGAATTGTAGCAAAATCCTAATGGCTCTTCTTATTCACTTAGCTAATGATATAAATTCCAAATGGGAAAATAATTCAAAACCAATGCTAAATTTAAATGACATTTTAGTTGTTTTTTCTCTTACATTAAATATTATGAACTGTTTCCTTTTAGCAGATACATAACTCTTTTGAAGCACTTTAAAGAACTTAGATATGAGGTAACATGTAAGAAAAATTCTCAATAATGGAGCAATAAATAAAAAAACAAATGAAACCCCACAAAAAACTGATATGAACCCTTAGCAGGATAAACAGCCTTTTCTGTGTCCCCACATGATCCAGGGTGAAAGACAAGAGCAGCTTCTGACTCCTGCCATCCTTGAATCCCAGCAGTACCTTTCCTCACGGTGGCTGCTGGGACTGCCCACCTTGGACTTGCTCTTTCAAAGTCCTCCACTACAGGAGCTTGTTGACTTTAGCTCCCTCTTCACCAAGCAGTTGACTATTACAGAGTTATAATAGAACTTGGAGCTAAAAGGCATTGTTCCCTCACTGGCACCCACATGGTAACTAAAAGCAGGACCAACACCTGGCATCTCTACCTTCACTTAGTGTCTCTCCATTTTAGCTCAGACTCCTGCTTGGCTCTGCCTGTCTAACCTGTTTTACACTTGAAGGCACAGAGATCATAATTGCCCTTAACTTTTCCTCCTAGTCATCTTGGTGCCTAGGAAAAACAGGACTGATCCATAAACAGGTCTGTGACACAGGACTAAACTCCCCAGCGTCTATGACAGACCACTCCCTAGATGGGAGGAGGTATCTGTGATGGAGAGGCCACCCCACCGAGCAGAAGATCACCTTGTAGGCACTACCCTCTGCTCAGTGATGAACAGTCACAGATTATCAAAACACCTTGTGGGACCTGATGTGAGACTCTGATGGGTGGTGCCAAGCCTTTACCAGACTAATGAATTATGTCTTCCTCCATTTAAATCTAAAGCTCATGACACTCTTCCGTTTTAACATTGATCTGTTTTAACACATGATCTGTTTTAACATTGTCATCTCTAGAGGTAAAATTTTATATTAATTTATTTCAAAATATTTATTGGATCAAAATTATGTTTGAAGAGTGTCTTCAAGAACTTTATGACATCACATGGTATTAAATAATTGTAAAAAGAACATTCTATCTGACTATTGTAGTTTTCCAAACTGTAAGAGTATAGTGAAGGTGAGCATGGGAAAAAATAGGCTATGTCCTTGGAAATCAAGTCTTCCTCTTAATTATAAAGGAATGCACATTTATTTTATTGCTTTATTTTTTTCTTTCTTTTTTTTACTTTCTTTCTTCTCCTTATTTCTTTATGTACAGTTTATATTCAGTGCTAATCAATTTCATAACATGAAATGCTACAACTGTCCAAGAATAGATACCCAAATACAAAATGTGTTCAAACAGATACACAGCATGCAGGTCTGAAGCCAGAGGAAGTGTTCATTCACACACAGCGTCTCAGATAATGTAAGATCTTGTTCCCATGTAGGTTTTTAAAGATGGAAAAAATATCTCTGGTTTTCCAGACTACAGTGGTCATATTTGATATGTGAGCACGCATGATCATGTGAAAAAAGTTTTTTTTTCAGGAAGTGCCGGTTTCAAAGGTGTGTGTGTGTGTGTGTGTGTGTGTGTGTGTGTGTGTGTGTACAAAGGCAGTTGGGAAAAAAATCCACTACAGAATCAAGCTTACTTTAAGCTGAAGACCAGCTTTAAACTTTCTAAAAGTATTAACTGAAAACTGAAAAAAGGGTGTTACAAATGTGACTATTCTGAACCATTCTTTGCATTCTTTTCTTTTTCTTTTAAAAAGGTGTTTACAGAAAGGATACAAAAGCCATTTTTATTTAATTCAAGTTAGTTTCTAATCTTTACTTCCTAAGATTGTGCTATAGAGTTTGGACTTCTTCATATATTTGCCTTTCTAATTTCAAGATTTGTAATTACACTCTCAAAACAGATGATTTTTAAATTAAGAAAAGTACAAAAATTTCTGTTTGTAAAGAAATAAGAAGCAGCATTTTGAAATTTGTCGAGGTCAATGAAATTCTATTCTTTGAAACCAGTTTAGGTAAATAAATCTGGAGTACTTGTTGAGTGAAAATAGCAATGAGAATGCCAACATTTCAGTTTGTAAGATAATATTTATTCATATGTAAGATAATATTTATTCATTGATATAGGGTAGATTCTAACCCATTAGTGCTCAAACCCTGAAATTACTACATAAAGCTAAATAAAATGTTAAATATAATGTTGTAAGGCTGGAAGAGAGTTTTGTTCCAAAGAGAAAAGTGATGGCTTAACAATGTAAAACTTTACCTAGAGTTTATAATATTAAATCAATACTGCTGAAATAAAACAATAGGGATTTATAGTAACACTTGGTAGTCCCTTTAAATGTCCATATAAATAGAATCTTGGAAGCTTTTTAAGTATTATCCAACTGTTTTATGGTCTTACGGTTGACTGAACCAATTTAAAACGGAATCACTGTTTTGTATCCTATTCTTATTACTAGGTAAAATTATTCCTGATTTTTTAAAAAAGAATTCACATTCTTTTTAAAAATTTATTTATTTATTTATTTGCAAGTGGAGAGAAGAGAAATAGACAGGTCAGAGAGAACAGACAGACATGCAGAGCCTCCAGCCACTGCAAATGAATTCCAAACACATCTGCCACTCTGTGCATGTGGATTTGCATGGGTTCTGGAGAAGAGTTGGGCTTTGCAGGCAGTTGGATTGGGGCAGCAGAGGCATTCTGGAAGGAGTTATTGAAAAGCATACAACAACTATTTAGCTATAATGTATCTCTGTGGGAGGAGCAGTGCCAGAAGTAGCCCAGGCACGATTCCTCTGCTCATGTCCATGTTGTCTGAGGCTGCCACGTCAGCACAGAGTGAGTCCCTGGATGCTAGGAGTATGGAGGTTAGCTAGGCTCCAGTGTGCACAGGCAAGATCTGCTAAAAATTTCATAGACTTTGTAATATATCATCTCAATCCCTAAATATTATATTAATGATGCTTAGTATTAAGTAAGTATTTATATATGTAACATTTACTTAATGCCTATTATTTAAATTCTTTTTGATCAGAAGACTTATAAGTGGATTGCACATGGCTTTTACTCAACATTACCATTAAATATTATTATTTTGATTGGATTTATTAGACAGTATATGAAACTACCTTCTCATGAAACTCCACTAAATTCAGGCTTAACATTTACATAGATGAATGGGAAAACTATAATTTACATTAGTTGGATGCATTATGCCTTATAGAACTGTTTCAAGTATAAAATGATATCTAATTCTAAAACCAATCATGTGAAAGATCTCGAATAACAGTTTCTGGTCACAGAGTAAGGGTTGAAGCTGAGCTGAAAACTCAGGTCTCCATTCTCTGTGTTTGATACTTTTCTAAGTCAATATTATTGAAAAATAGCATTTCAGAGACAAGAGAGTATCTTGGGTTCCCAGCTAAGTCTCAGCCAAGAACCCACGTATAGGGTAAGTTATATGTATCAGACAGTTGAAGAGATTATCAAGGGAATAGCAGCATGTGTTCCCATTGTTTGCAAACTCATCATTTTTGGTCAAAGACGTAATCCCAGCATGATTTCCCATGGACGTTCTGCCTCATCTCTCTTGACTCCCAAATAATCGAGTGCTCAAACACCAAGTAATGAGAAGAAGTGAAATACAGTTAGGAAAAGAAATTTGCTGTGAAGAAATGTGAAAACCCTGAACCCAGAGGCCCCTTGCCCATGGATTGGGCTCAAAGTTAGAAGAATACTTTTACTTTTATTGGCTTGTGCTTTCCTAAAAATCCGATTCAAGAAGTATTTAACAGGGTATCCATCTTCTTTATTCACAATCATTCAGGCATAAATGAATTAATGATTACTTTCACGAGGAACACAGCCAGAAAGACAGGCTCCACAACATTTTGCATTCATCTAAGGATGATCAGGTTTAGAATGAACACACTTATAGAGATACTCTCCCCTTCCAAAAACACAATGAAGTATATTTGTTATTCTCTGGGTTGGATTCAGAATAAGGTTAATGGAATGGGACAAAAATATAAAATTTTCAAATAAAAATGTTCGCCTCTTAAATAATAAATTTACATGAGAGTGAGTCAGGAAGCTACAGTGAATTGTTACCTGAAGTGTCTTTCTAGAGCTGTTCAGGGTCCTTTGCCATTGGAAGTTAAGAATCTCTGTACTTAAACATAATTCGGGGTTTAAATGATGTGAAAAGCAAAGCTTAACATCTACCCCTACTCTCTAGCCTTCAAGACATGAAACTATGCGACTGGGAAAAGAAGGAACATAAAGTTGAGATAGAATAACATGTGAGGGGTCCTTGAGGAAGAAAGCCTGTCACTCTGGTTCCTCCTATAAATGGCGCCTTTAGAATGACTAGATATAGCAGCTGTGAAAAAGCAGATGTAGGGAGAGCTACAGTGAACACTTGTTTTATAAAGCACAGTAACTCTGAAGAAACTCAACCCAATCAAAATATGTGGTAACCAATACCACAGAAATAAGTAACGGTTTGTTGGAAATTGTTCTGAAATTTGTTGAGCTGACCATCTTGACCATTTCTTGATAGATTGAGTTATGATAAAGGATGGAATACTTACAAAGGACATTTTCAATTGTTTTCTTCTGGGTGTAGTAGTCATTTACATACTGGGTTAATGATTAATTATGTACCCCCAGAGTAGACATCAAACATTTGGGTTTCCCCCACCTATTCTTCAACTCCAAATTGAACAAAATGTAAGAAAAAAATCGTCAGTTAAAAGTTTTGGATGTAGGAGTCAGGAAGCAGAATTCATTTAATTAAAATAAACCTGACAATTCTTGACAAGATTAGGAGAAATCTTCAGCATCTAAGCAGAGGCTGGTGGCCCATCAGGAAGAACAGGAACTGGGAATGTTACTCAGGAACAACCTGGCTGAGCAGGCCAGGCACTGATTCAGGCTTCAGACTGCAAATCCATTCCTTCCCCATCTTTTTAGCATAAGATTTGCATTTCAGGGAGAGAAGTTGGTTCACAGGGGACTTCCTTCCCCTGACTGATAGTGCCACCAAGTATGATTCAGAAGGAATGCCTCCCAAAGGAAACCTGGCATCTATTATTACTCAAGGGAGGAATTGGTGGTACAGAGCTAACCAATAACACCCATCCCTGCAAATTATGAGGGATTTTGACATTCATGAATAAGTATCAGAGCTTCTCTGATACTTATGTAGTAGTAGTTCCTTGTACTTTATTCCCCACTGTATTTTCTGGTTTTCAGTTTACATTTGGACAAAGGATGCCAGAATTGCTCTCAAGTGTCAATTGCCTTCTAGAAGGAACAACTTAACAGATCCTGAAATGCTAAGACTGGGTCTGAGCCAAAGACACTAAGTGCTGAACATTAACATTTGGCAAGTGATGGGTGAAGTCTCCTGCAGAGAGTCACAGTTTATCTCTTCCTAAAAGCGAATGTCCTTCCCAATCAACTTGAAAAACAACCCCAACATACACATAGAATATCCTCCTGTCTTAAGGGAAAACAAATCTCCATTCATCACTGGAAACCTCAGCGTCTGGGACCTCTCAACGTTCTCCTTCAAATGAAGTTAAGCTCCTACTTAAAGTACACAATACATCTTAAGCTAAATGATCAAGTGCATTCATGACCAAAGAATGAAGGATGGCCAAATTTGCATCAGTCTACAATTTCCAGTTTGTAATAGTGACATTTTGTGTTTAGTAATGCTTTGTATTCTAGTAGGCTTTCTGAACCCATGCGCTGATCATTCAATTGGCCTAAAGACCTATCAAATGCTTTATATGTAAATGCATTAATCACTCATTTATTAGAATCCAATTATTATAGGACATTCAAAACTCACTTAGGGACCAATTCATTTTAAAAAATCAATTACACAGATTGTATAATGTACCAATTAGTCTAAATGATTTTTAGGCTTTTGGAAACTATTTGTAATTTATAAATTATATCTGACTGAATTAACAGAAATGAAATATAAGTAATTCAGCAACTTGTATCTTCACATAAGTTCTCGTTACAACACTGCATCTAAATATTCAGTATGGGAGCATGGGGGGGAATGCTGCAGCTCATCACTTGCTAGAAACCTCATAGGGAAGAGTACATGGGGGCCATTGATAGAAATCACACCTGCTATGGGCTGCAGTTCCATCGTGCAATCTAATGCAGAGACACAAAAATCATAGCAATAGATTTCAGGCCCAGTTTGAACACAGAGACCCTACAGATACCAGTAAACCCACATAGACACCCATATCATGAAAGAGCTCATCAAATGAGGCCAAAGGAATCAATTATCAGGTCTATGTGAGTGAATACAGTTTAAATCCATTCTAAGATGCAATTTTCTTTTTTAAAAAATATTTTATTTATTCATTTTCAAGCATAGATACAGAGATAGAGAGAGAGAGAGAGGGAGAGAGAGAGAGAGAGAGAGAGAGAGAGCAGCAGGGCCACCACCTTGTGGGGTCTGGCTTATGTGGGTACTGGGGAATTGAACCCGGGGCCTTAGGCACTGGAGGCGAGTGCCTTAACTGCTGAGCCATCTCTCCAGCCCACAGTTTTCTTTAGCAATGTGTTCATTACACCATTATATTTTTGCATTGGACCTAGCATAGTTCATTCATAACAGCTGTTCATTTGTGCTTAAATATAAAATGCAATGAAAAAAATCAACAGAGCTTAATAATGTCATTTTATAGTTGTTTCTGTGGTGCCTGATAATTTCTTATTAAGGAAATGTTGAGGCATGAATTGTTTGATTTGGTCTGAGCACCTTTCCTGATTCTTTCTTGTGGAAATGTAAATGAGAACTTTAGGCATCCAAGCAGGTGCTGCTGTCGAAAAGCCAGAGTTTAAAATCCTCCACACTTTGAGTAATTAGAGGCTGGACCCTAGAGAATATATCCTCCCTGGTCTCCAGTCTGAATACCCAGGAGTCCTATCATGTTCCATGGTCCTCTCTTTTCCTTTTAGAAGGAATGGACAGTAAACTAGAAACTATAGTCAATTTATTGGAGAAAGTAATAACGGATTTATTCAGTGTGTGATGTAAAACACATGTATGTCCAAGATAAATTTCATGCTCAAATCCATGACATTCCTGATACTTCTCAGATATTCCTGTGAAAATCCTGGAATCTGGAATATTTTAACCATGTTAGAGCAGAAGCTACTGTTAGACACAGACACATGGGCCTTGGTACTAATGACTCAACCCGTTTGGGTTGACTTTAAATTTTCATTGCACAGAATTCCAGAAAAACATTTGTATAGATCACTGGCAATCAGGAAATGGAAATACTAACAAAGTAATCCTTGCACAGTAATGTCTTCCTAAGAAAAAAATCTTGACTTATTGCAAAATATATGTTCTGTCAACATTATAACTTAGAAAATATTTCATTTTAGAACTAAAATTATACACACGATATATAATATATATACATATATATATGGACAAAATAAATCTCAGTGGTAAATGCCTACATTCATATTCACATTCTTTAAATCTTTGTTATTCATCCAAATAATTAGAAAGCCCTTCCTGAAATTCAATCAACATTGTTTCCCTATTTAAGTAGTATTTGTTTTTAGTTTCAGGAATTTTTGTTTGTTTGCTTGATTTTTCCAATTTTGTAAGACTGGTTATTTCTTGCTCCTTTACAAATGGATTTCAAAGTTCTTGGTGATACCATTGTCATGGGAGTCCCTGCCAATCATAAGAGGATCTGGCTCATGTTCTGGAATGTTTCTTCTGGAACCTGGCTCTTTCAGATGAGAGTTGCTTTAGTTTCAATGGCATTTATTTAGGGGAAAAATACAGAAAAGTTCCGAAGATCAGCATTATGATTAGAAAAATAACCCGTCACAAACAGCCCAAGTTGACAAAATGGACGACTTGAGAATTAAATCATGCTGCCTGTATGCCAGCACAAGTAGGCAGAGTCCTGGGGGGTATAGCTCAGGGGTAGAGCATTTGACTGCAGAGTCCTACCAGGGATTAAGCAAATCTCAAGTCTTAGGTAATAATAATTTTTTAAAAAGAGTAGAAATAAAGGAAGACACTTTCTATACACTTAAGGAAGTATGGACTTTTGATATCAAGTCTCCCATCCTTCTTAAATGTTTCCATGGGATGAATATTTGGCCTACATGCTCTCTGGTTGATCTGAATTTGCCACTGTAACTCTTAGAGCAGGACTTCTGCTCCAACACATCACCTTGCTAAGTGGGAAGAAGAGGTGAGGGGCAGGAAGAAGCAGGGAAGCGATGAGCCCAAGCTCCCATTTCCCACAGAACTTTCTCCTCTTTATAGACACTCCAAATGCAGATGACTGGCTACTTGTTTCACCTCTCACATCTGCCCGTTTCCTCTATTATCACAGGCAATGCCTTACTTCTTTTCAATTTCAAACAAACATGTTCTCTTTGGAGTCAACAATAACTTTGGGTTACATCAGAAAACTACTACTTCCTTTTACATTTCTCCAAAAACTACTTTTGATCGTCTGTTCATTATGACTCCCGTCTCTCTTTAGTACGTATGCGTATTCATCTGCTTGGTTCTCCTCTCCTCTCCGTATCCCTTGTGGAGATCAGCCCTGAGCTTTCTCTTTCTGTTCCCATTTGAAAACCTCTCTTTATACTTTTATTTTTTTATTTTTTGGCTTTTATACTTATTTTTAAGTCATTTGTATGAATGGGTTCTATTGTTAATTCTACAAATATTTTGTTCTTTCTAAAACAACTTATTCCCATAAAACACTAAAGGAGTTGGTTGCTAATATGTATACTAATTAGAATTACATAGCAGAGAGAGCAATAGCCTGGTATTATAGAAAATGGATAAGAACACTGGAATGACTATACTTTTAAACCACAAATTAATTCATACATTTGATTTTGGTATAAAATTAGCATTTCAATGAGCAAGAGTAAGGTAGATAGATGTCAATTCAACCAAATTAATATTTTCAATGTAATTGTATTATTTGACAAAATTTTTTTTGGCCTGGCTTACATAGGTTTTTGTTACTCCCTGGAGACTAGGCAAACTTTCTGTTTTCCTTTTTTCTTGATTTCTTTCTTTCTTTCTTGATTTATTTCTTCCTTCCTTCCTTCCTTCTTTCTTTCTTTCTTTCTTTCTTTCTTTCTTTCTTTCTTTCTTTCTTTCTTTCTTTCTTTCTTTCTTTCTTTCTTTCTTTCTTTCTTTCTTTCTTTCTTCTTTCTTCTTTTTTGCTTGTGGAGGAAAGGGTTTATTTGGCTTAAGGACCTGAGGGGAGACTCCATCCTGGCAGGAAAAATGATGGCATGAGCAGAGGGTTGGACATCACCTCTGCCATAGCACTGCAAACAGTGGCAGGAAGGTGTGCCCTCTTGATTTCTTATAGTGACAACCATTGCCTGACCTTGGCATTTTGTAGAATAAGTATGCACATGGGGCCTGAAAAGTGAAAGATCCTAGAACAAGAAGGTATTGTCAGAGGTAGTGGGGACTTGGAGAGGAAAAGTGATGGGGGAATTTTCCTATTTCATTAGCATGAGAGTCCTATGCCTTTTAAAAAGTAATTTTATAATTTTAATACCACCTTAGCACATTATAGAAAGTAAGATTTTTCAACTAGTGAAAGTGAGAAACTCTTTTCAAAGCACCAATTATTTTCTTGGTTTGAAACTGAGTAAGACATAGATCCTGTCCTTTATTCAAGTTCCCATGATGCAGTGTGAGAGGATCTTTTTGCTTGTTTTGGGTTTTGAGTGGGCAAATGAAGGCAGCTGTCTACATTGAGTGTCTCACTCTATTGGTCTCCAACTGATTTTCAAGACAGGGTCTCTCACTGAACCCATTGATTCAGCTAGCCCAGATAGCCAGCAAGTCCAGGAGTGTCTCCTGTCTTCTCAGCCCTGGGATTGCAGGCCTGTGCCACCACACCCAGCTTTTATGTGGGAGATGGGGATCAAATTCAGGTCCTCATGAGTGTGCAATAACCACTTTGTCCACTGAACCATCTCTCCATCCCTTTGTGAGAGGACATTAATAATGTTCAATTAATAACTTGGTTTATTATAACAAGACAGTCATTTTACAAACCTAAAAAAAACAATAAAATTGTTGGTATAAGTAACTCAGGTTTTAGAAAAAGAAATTAAAACTCCAAAATGACAAAAGTGAACAATGGGGCTTTTCTTGAGGACTAAAGAGAACTTGGACATTAATGAACAATAAACCATAAACCCTTTTACCACTGTATTTGAGAATTCACCATCAAGTGTACAGTCCATAATCTACTTTTCCCAGATATTTTCATAAAGAATTATTAATTGCCAAGCAGAGAGAAGCAAGACAGAGAGAATGGGAGCACTAGGGCCTCAAGCAAATGAATCCTAGATGCATGTGCCACTTTGCGGATCTGGCTTTATGTGGGTACTGGGGAATTTAACCTGGGTCCTTAGGCCTTGCAGGGCAGCACCTTAACCACTGAGAAATCTCTACAGCCCTTTTCCCAGATGTCTTTATATCAGAAGATACTTTGTCAGTAGGAGTAAGTGAAATCTATAGATCACATAAAGCTTTCTCATTGTAAAGAGAACACCATTTTTCCCATATGTAAAAAGGGAGTGCTCATACCATTTTGGCTAAGGCTACTGATAAGAAAATGCATTGTTGCATTTGTCCACTGGGATCCATGTGGATGGAAGGAACTAGTCTCAATAAATTATATAAAAATCATTTGCATTAAAAATATGAAAATTATAAATCAAAAAATTACTTCCTCACATCTGCCTGCCATTCAGAAATGTCTGACAAATAATTACATATATGACCATCTTGTCATCAATAAATATTTTAAGAGGTCTCAAAATGGCATTGATGGAATTAAGATAAAAAGTTTATCAATTAACTATTAAGTTTTTAATTGATGTGCATAAGATAAAAAGAAAGTAGTGTAGGGTAATCTTTGTGATGATATATTTAATCAGACTTACCTGCCATTTAAGACCCGAATTTACTAATCTGGCTGAGGTCCATGCCAGAAGTGGTAAAGATTTTTCTTTCATACTTCCCTTTAGGCTGTGTAGATATTTCAAAAAGTATAAAAAGTAATTGTTTGACACTTCATTGATTTTCTTCATGACACATTATAGTTGGCTATTTAATTTTCTCTAGGGCAAGATTTAGCTATTTTTTTGTAACTTCCTCACATAAAATGCATGATAACTTGGATAGAACATCTAGATTCATAACAAACATTCACATCTCATGAAACTTTTTTCTTGTATGTTCTTCTTAGCTATACCTACAAATTATTAAACATCTAGACTAAAACTAAAAGATAGTACATTAAAGTTATTCAGAAGTATGAAAACACATTTTAGATTTTTACCTGGTTTTATGATATAGTTTATAATATTATATAGTATTTTTGTATAGGTTTTTTAAAATCTTGGTAATAAATTATTTTCAGTCTTCATGATAATGCACAATATGTTCACTGATTAGTAAATACTTAAGCAGGTAGTTTTTCATACTTATGACTTGGGTGTTGCCAGAACACTCATAGTTGCTTTCCCTTTGATCTGAAGTTTTAATATGGCTATGCACACTGCTGTTATTAATATTGCACCATTTATAATTCTTATATGTTATATTGTGTTGCACTTAATTTTATTCTATGGTGTCGAAGGAGTGCTAGATATATAGATCAATAGAATTGAAAAAAGAACCCGGAAATATGCAAACATAAATATGTCAAGAGTGCAAACATATTTCAGTAAAGGAAGGATAGTTTTCCCAATAAATGGTGCCACAGGGTAAGCATCATAAGAGCATGAATTTACACACATGAACAATCTAAACTCAAGTCTCATATTTTATATAAGGGTTAACTGAGGTTGCTCAGTGGTTAAAGGTACATGCTTGCAAAGTCTGCTGGCCTGGGTTCACTTTCCCAGTATCTATGTCAAGATAGATGCACAAAGTAGCAGGAGGTCTGGTACACCCACACCCTAGCATTAGCTTGATCTCTCTCTCTCTCTCTCTCTCTCTCTCTCTCTCTCTCTCTCTCTCTCTCTCTCTCTCCCATCTGTCTGTTTGCAAATAAAGAAAAATATTTATAAAAGCATTAACTAAGGACTGGAGAGATGGCTCATCAGTTAAGGTACTCACCTGCAAAACATAACCAGCCAAGTTCGATTCCCCACTGCTCACATAAAGCCAGATGCACAAAGTGGTGCATGCATCTGGAGTTTGTTTGCAGTGGCTGGAGGCCCTGGTGCACCCAGTCTTTCTCTGTCTCTGTCTATCTGTCTCTCTCTGCTTACAAAAAATAAATAAAATTAAACATTAAAAAACATTAACTAAAAATAGAGCTTGGTCTAAGTATTAATAATATTTTAATTTAAAAAATTTGTAAAAATGGAGCTAGGAATAAAACTGAAACTAGAAAGATCTTAGAAAAAATATAGACCGTAAACTTGACATCATTATCACAATCTGAAAATTTGAAGATTGATGAATTGATCATTTATCATAGTTTATAACCTTTGCATTATCTCATGACAAAGATGAAGCTATAAACTGAGGACACACACATACACACATATATTGTTACTTATATATGAAAATATATGTACAAATCACATTTCTAACTAAGAACTAATTTCTAAACTATATAAGGAACTCTCAAAGCAATAAACACACACAACATTCAATTAGAAAATAGGCAAAGGACATAGATTTTTGTGGAAGAGAATATGCAGATGGCAAGTGAACACATGAAAAGATGTTAAATATCACTAGGCATTAGGGAAATGTAAATTAAATTCACACAGACTATCACCATACATTTAGGAGGATAGGTCACTTAAAATCACAGTGGCAAAGTCCAACACAGAGGTTAGAGGCCAGAGAACTACTTCTCCCCCAATGCTGGTGGAGATACCAAATGTTGCAGGCACTCTGCAAAACAATATGGCAGTTTTGGAAAAACATAAACTGCATGAGCCTGGTGTGGTGGCACTTGCCTGTAATCCCAGCACCCAAGAGCCTAAGTGAAGAGGATGGTGATTTTGATGCCAGCCAGGGCTATATAGTGAGACTCTGAAAATAAAACAAACATAGAAAAAAAGTCAGAAAAGCCTGCAGTAGCATCCTGTCAGAAATTACATCCTTGGCGTTTATCCTGCGGAAGTAAAAACTATGTCACACAAAATCTGTACACAAATACTTTATAGTAGTTCTTTCTTCAATAGCCCACAACCAGAATTCAACTTAGTCCTTCAATGAGTGAAGAGAACAACAGATAGTAACATATTCATACCAGAAACAGGACTCAGCAATTAGAAAGAATGATCAGTACATACAACTACTGGAATGAATCTTTGGAGAATTATGCTACATAAATGAAAAGAAAAACTTCATACGTTATATATGGTACATATTTATATAATATCCTTAAATGATAAGACCATGGGGACAAAGAACAAACTAGTAATGCCATAGAACTAAAAAAGTGTGGGGTGGAAAAAAAGTGGGTTTGGCTCTGAAAGAGCATTATGGGAGATCCACATGTTTATGGAACTATTCCATATCCTCACTGCATTAAGAGCAATATCTTGTCTCGTCTGCATGGGATATCTCATGTAGTATCTTTTGAAGGTTTGGCTTTGTGCTCAAGTAATTGTAAAGCTGATTAGTCTCGTGGAATACTTTAATTCCTCCCTCAATTATGATGGATAACTTTGCTGGGTAGAGTAGTCTAGGTTGGAATCCGAACTTGGATGCAAAAATCCTAAACAAAGTCCTAGCAAACCGAATACAA
>PVHP010040391.1:0-15883 GCA_004024765.1 Zapus hudsonius | reverse complement strand
AGGTGAATTTTATTGTAGCACTCAGCCTTTCAGATCTGTTTGCATCATTGCGTTTTATGCTAGTCCCTATTCCCATGAACACCAAGTCTCATTAAAGCAGGAAAACACGGCAATTGAAACCACCCAAACAAAGAAGCCAAGGGTATCCACAAGACACTAATACTTGTCTTCTCCTTTTTTATTCTGATGTTTACTGTGTTAGATTTCCAACAGGGAATGGATAGAAGCAAAAATCGTATTAAGGGCAACAATAAATAGGGAAGAAAATCAAGTGGACATAAGACACGGAATCGAGTTTGGTTGGCATGCTGTGCAGCAGAACAAAAAGGGAATGGGTCCCTCTAGACATGTATCCGATAGGACATGTACAAGAAAACGTACAGAATCAGATCAGGAGTCAGCGAGAAGAATCAAGACAACCTCCCAGGTCACCAGAGAGCTTCAGTCATAACACAATCAGGACAAGTTAAGCAGGTTCTAGAGATTTGTCAGGTGACACCCTAGCTATAACCAACGATGCTATGTCGTACACTTAAAGACTGCTTAAGAGGGCAGTTCTCTAGTTTAAGATTTTGACCAAAATAAAATAGAATTTTAAAATGATAAAAGATGAGACGTCAAAATAAATGATCACAGACATGGATGGAGTCCTAGCAGGGTAGGGAAAACTCTCCTGCAAGGCTTTGATTCCTTAAGCCTCAGAAGGCAAGGAAATTGGGGAAACTGAAGGCGAGGGTGCCACGTGGATTAGGAGAATCTGTGAGGGGAATATGTGTTGCTATTGGTTAGTGTGGCTTCTAACACGTGCATAAATTTGTTGCTGAATTCTTATTTTCAAGTTGCCCTGCTACTCAACACCTTTTAAGTTTTGCAACTCATTAAATATTATTGATTGTCTAAGTTTCTCCAAGTTCATTGAGGGTTTGTTGTTTTTTTTTTTTAGACACTTGAACAGATATAATCACCTGTCACATGAGAACTTCTTATGTATGACTTCTTAAAGTAAAATACTGTTGAGAATTATGCATGTATATCTATACCATTCAAATGAGGGATAAGGAAATATTTTCCAAAATAAATGGGCACAATAAATATTGTCATAATCATAAAAAAAAAGTGAGAGCAAAGGTCTCTCTGTGTTTTCACTGCCAGTTCCATGTTTCTGAAAGTCATTGGAGTTTGTGAAGGTTGAGTTTATAAACAAATGCAGTGTTTCCATCTCGGCTCTAATTTCAGTGGACTGTTAGGTTCTTAGAGATGTCTAAAATATTTCTCTTTACTATTGGCATAAGCAATCTTACTGAAGGGCACAGGAAGGCTTGGTAGAGTTCCTGCCATGGGCAAGACAGGCAGTTTTGCTATTTCACCACTGCTGTTAGGTTAATTATAATTACTTTAAAGGCTTTCTTGCCTTTAAAGTAAGATACACTGAATTTTAAGTGAAATGTCTATGAAATGTCAGAGAACTGATTAGGCAAGCAATTAAGTAGAGACAGAAGCTGCATTGGTACAGCTAAACGCTAGCATACATAGCTTAGGAAAAATAGTTCAGGAGCAAGAAGTGTTGCACTGTATCTTTAAAGATGTTTAGGAATTTACGAGCAATGTATACCCTATTTTATTATTATTATTATTATTATTATTATTATTATTATTATTATTATTACTATTTTTTGAGGTAGGGTCTTGCTCTAGCCCAGGCTGACCTGGAATTCACTATGTAGTCTCAAGCTGGCCTCAAACTCATGAATCCTCCTACCTCTGCCTCCCGAGTGCTAGGATTAAAGGTGTGCACCATCACAACCACCTTATCATATTATATTTTTATATTCATTTTTATTACACATTTTTACCTTGGAAGAATGGAATTTTGTCACAACACAGGCTTTCCAAATCCTATAATATGAGTTACAGTTTCCCTTACACTGATGAATGAACCTCCTGCTAACAGACTTCTTCAGTCATCATTCCATGTGTCCCATGAAGCATTCGTTAAGTGTCACTTCATGTGGGTTGGAATGCCCTCCAAACTCTCATGTGTTAAAGGCATCTTGGTCATCAGCTTGGTGGTTGAGCGAGCTTGTGGAACCTTCAAGGTCATGGGGTTGACTATTCAGAGAAAGTAAGACCATCGTAGGTGTGCCCTTGAAGAGGATGTCATGACTCTGTACCTTGCTGTCTCTGCTTCGAAGCCACCGTGAGGTGTATAGACCTCCTACTGTGCGCTCTCACCATGACGTACAGACTCAAGCCAGCACAGCCAAGTGGATATCAACGAAATCTCTGTAATTATGAGCCAAAATAAACCTTTCCTTCTTCTCAGTTGGTTGTCCCGGGTATTTCCTCATAGTGATGTAAAGCTAACACTTGTTCCATGACCAAAATGGAAAGTCCAATTTGAGCATCAGACATAGAGGACCGAGACTCTGGTGTGCTCACCAGAAATCTATGTTGTCATCTTCTTGCTTGAAAGTTTGACGATAGAGCAATCCCTCCATGGGAACAATGTATGTATCTAGAATCGGTGGATAATTTCAGAAGATAGTCTTTATTTTAAAAAAATATTTATTTACTTGAGAGAGAGAATGGGTATAGGTGTGGTAGGCCTCTTGTCACCCCATCTGGCTTTACGTGGGTACTTAAGAATCTAACCTGGGTCATAGGCTTTATAAGCAAGTGGCTTATAACCACTGAGCCATCTCTCCAGCCCAGGGTGCTCTTTATAATAACAGGTAAAAATTGAAAGAAATTTGGAAATTTTGGAGTAGATCCAACAAGAGAAAGAGGCTGGGTATGTAGCTTAGTGGTATAGTATTTTCCTAGCATAGCACACACAGGCCTTGGGTTCAATCTCCAGTACCGGGAAAAAAAAAAACCTGAAGGAAAGGATAAGCAGAGGAAAGAAAAGAGAGAGCAAAAGAAACAACAGACAGACTTCCTAATATCCTAGGCATGCACGCTGCCCGCAAGCATTTCTCTCGGTAAGGAAGAGTGAGAAGTGTTGTGGTTACAGATGGATTGCACTGGAGCGACTGCGCAAACATTTTGTGTGTTGCATGAGTACATTCTGGAAGGATATGAAATATATCCTATCTATGACTTCTACACATCTAAACTTAGAATCCCACTTAATTTTAAAGCATCTCTTTTGCTAAGAAAATAATAGCAAGTTAGGTGCGGGAAGTTGTCTTTACACACACACACACACACACACACACACACACACACACACACACGTGCGACTCTTCCCCTTGTCTTGTCTTGGTTTAACTCCCGATGGTCCCATAACTGCTGGAAAACTAATTTTAACTGTACACTTTACTTAAGTTTGAAGACTTAAAAAGTGATTATCCAATACAATCATAGACTCATGGCCACTGTGAAGTATTACTTTCACTAGCAGCCTTAAAGCCTTTAATGAAAAGAATCATGAAAAGGGTTTAATGAATAGATTGGATTTCATTTTAAAGTGTACTAAGTGACACCGATGAATGTCAGTAACTTATCCTGTAACCTAAATATCAGAGCAGCAGTGAAGAGTCTGTGCAGTGTTTAGTTAGGTTAATATCTGTGTCAAAACGAAGTCACGGTGTTTTAAAATACTCTGGGCTAGTTGGAGGAAATGACTGAATGTGTGCTTTTGGAAGGTAGATCTTGGCTCCAGCCTCTTCCTCTTCTCCTCTGTCTGCTTCCTGGCTGACATAAGAGGGGCCACACGTTCCTGCCACCATGGTATGCTGTGGGGCATCAGGCTCAAAGCTGTAGGTCCAACAGAAACTGGGCAGCAAAATAAATCTTTCCTTTTTCAAGTTTTTGACATTAATTTTTTTAGGTTAGCATACAAAGTAATGTTTTTATTATGGCATTGGCATATGTGTATGTCATTATGCTTTCTTCTAATTCCTCGTTCCCCTCCCCCTTTCTTGCTGATCCCCTTCCTCCCTGAAATAGCGCCCCATTCTGCATTCATGTCACATGTATCCCTGGACCCTGATCCCCCCCACTCCACTCTCCCTTCAGATCTCCTCCCCCCACCCTCTCTTTCTTGGTCCCCTTTCTATTCATTCTCTCTCTTTCCTCTGTCTCTCATAAATCTGAGTTCCATGTATGAGAAAAAAATATGTTCTCTGTCTGAGACTGACTTGTATCGCTTAGTCTGATGATTTCCAGTTCTGTCCTTTTTCCAGCTCATGTCACGATTTCATTTCTCATTGTGGCTGAATAAAATTCCATGGTGTTATGAAATAATATGAGGTCTGTGATGTCAGATTGCTTAATGTGAGTTTCAACTTATATAAATGATCAGTGTCACCCTTGGGATTGTTTTCTATCTTAAAAATAGACTGCATGATTATACATTATAAGAAGAAATTAGGACATAATTCAATTAATTTTATTATCCATAATTAGATACACTTAATAAGAGAATAATGTGTTGATGTCTCCGATTCCCCTATTTCTTCCCTCAAATAATTTCTTATGGGGATAAAATCCTGGATATGGTATGTTGGAAGAAGCCCTAGTGCTCCATAGAAATCTATCGTGAGCATACATGTAATTGTAGGTTTTCCCATAAGCACACAACAACAAAAAACTCAAACAAGTGAGATGCTTTCCTCCCAACCCAAGACAACGTTTAGCCATATGCTTTAGGCTGGCCTGAAACTTCTGATACCCTGCCATGGGTTTGCAGACATGCACCACAAGGCTGGCTATGGGTACTTGTAATAGTACATTTTAAAAACCTAGTATGATCCAGTTATAGTGGCACATACCTTTAATCTCTGTACTCTGGAGGCAGAAGTAGGAGGATTGAGTGAGTGTAAGGCCAGTCTGGGACTACCTCAAAAAACCAAAATAAACTGAACATCACCCAAAGCAAGAGAGGTAAATTATAGTTCATTAATGATAACAGTATCACTGACATTAAAAAATTATCAGTTTGAAGAACAGCATTTATTAAAATGTATTTGTATTTATTAAAAGTATTAATATTTATTTCAGTATGTTAACTGTCATTCATGTACAATTTAATACTGTACATTTTGTAAATATGTTCAACTGGCATATATTACTTGCACACACAGTAGTATACCAATTTTTTTAATTATATGTATATGCACTAAAAAACAAAGATCAGCAATATGTAGAACTGGCTCTCTCTGGATGGCCAGATGATAAGTAATTTCCATATTCTTTGTACTTTTTTCCTGTTCTAGATTTTCTAGAATAGAAATGTACTATTTTGAAAATAGAAAATAAAGTTTAAAAGGACTAGCTTGCTATCAGAACAGATTTCTTATGAGGCAGAATCTCGTGGAGAAAGCATATGTCATCATAAGGCTGCTTCTCTGAGACCCAGAAAGGCAAAGCAGAAAAGGAAGGGACCAAACCCCAACAACCCGAAGACCTCCCACTAGGCTCCCAATAGCATCTTCCTGGGGATCAGCCCTCCAATACATACATAGGCCTTTTGCATGCATTTATGATTTTTAAAAAGTTACATTTTGTGTAAAGAGTGCTCCTTATGTTCACAGCATCAGCCAGTGATGGGAGGGAACCCAGGTCTGCTGAACCAGGGAGCCATGTCGCTCCCAGGCAAGGGGAGAAGAGGGTATCTGCCATGGTGAGCACATGGTCATCTGCCATGTGAGTGGGCAACGAGGCTCTTTCACGGCGATGTGTGCCCCACTGAGGTGCTAATAACTATTCCTCTGTGCTCTGTTCTCCCCCCACACAAATGCAATTAATCCTCACAAATACCTTCCTGGGGGTGGGGGAAGTCTTCTTATACATCAAGAAACTGAGTCACAGAGAAATGAAATGGTCAGTGCAGTCTAAGCTCTATGGCTGGGCTTTAATCATTCGTGTTCTTAGTCATGTTTCTGCAAACAGTAAAACACGCAAGATCAGAGATGTTCGCAGGCCCTGTCCATGCTAGCAGAGCTCGGAATGTCTGGGAAATGGGCGCATTGACTTGAACCCAGAGCTTTCAAGGGCTCTGTGAAAGGCTCCTGCCTGCTTTGATAATTATCCAGGCCTATGTGGTGGAGGAAAAGAAAGCCATCTATGTCACACCTTCATGTCACAGTCCATGCCCTTCAGGAGCATGACACATCCATGTTGGCTGAGTTCATACTGTTTCCCAACCTTACAGCCTCAGTATGTCTTCAAATCGGAAGCCATCATGGCTTATCGAACCTTCCACCCATTCAAAACTGTAGCTTGACTGAAACATCCCAAGAACACCATCCTGCAATGTGACAGAGACCAGCTTTGCAAAACTTGCTTATTATAAACCTGCAGCTTTGAGGAAGGAGAGAGTAAGTCTTGCCAATGTGTGTGTTTAAAGGGGATACGATGCAAGTGGACACTTGTGTCCTCTGGGAGCCAAAGGGTTAAAGCACCAAGCAGAGTGAACATGTTCAGTTTGCACTATGGGAATTGGTGGTCATGTGTCACTGCCTCACCTGCCTGTGTGCTCAGAGAGGAACAGGTTCACCCTCTCCCTTCACCCCGAGGTGCCATGAGGTCACATGAGTGCACTGGGCACTTCTCAGTCCAGCCACAGAGTGGCATTTGGTTTAACAGGAAAGAGTGGGGACAAACATCCTCTGATCCCATACCATGGCTTCTTGGCGTTCCCTACCTTAGCCCTCTCCTCTCCGGGAAAACCTTGGCTTCAGAGACAGGACTCAGCAAAGGCTTCCGCTCTTACTGGTATTAATGGACTACTCCCGACACAATGCTCTGGGTCCTGTTGGCAGGAGAGCACCTGTCACCTTCAAGAGGTGCTCCATTCCTATCTGTGAGCTGTCACTGAGACGGGGTTCAGAGAAGCATAGGGGGTTACTGGAGGATCCAGGGCTCAATCCAACTTGGCTTATCTTCCTCCTGAGCCCAGACATTTCCCCTTTGAGATGAACCTCCTTAGCCACCAAAAGCTGGTCTCCATGTCCTCCCTGCTTTATCCTCCAGCCAAATTCCTCCAAATTCCTACAGTGACTTTGCTGCCTTTCCAGTTCTAGCAGCTTCTTACTATCATTTATCTAAAGTCCCCACCCAGCCATGACTATGGACGCACAGATCATTAACCCTTGCCATAGCACTTCATGGGAGGTGTGGGAATAGGGGTGGGGGGCTTTCATCACATCTTCTGCATCTGACCACCTGCACCTTGGCAGGGATTTGGGGATCTCTAAACTACCTGTAGACATTTGGGGGTGCAGATTTTCTAAAGAAAAGATTTGACTGAGAAAGACTGAAGCATACTCTCCGGAACATGTCATATTGCACAGTCCACCTTAAACTTGGGTTTTCCCTTAATGTCCTGGGTCCCTGGCCCTCTGGGCTCGGATACCATTCAAAATCATGAGTGTCTCACTAGGCTCGGATCATCAGTTGATTCTTCAGACTGCTCCTTCTCTGAGAATTTGTCTGGGACCGAGTTGACGCTTCCTCACTTCCTTGGATTCTTGATGACAGGCTTCAGAGATGCCCCATCCTACACTTACTTCAGTCACACTGTGACTGTGACATGATCTGTCTTGTATTACAGAAGCTGACACACCACGTGGATTGTGAGATGCCTGCTGCAGCTGTTTGTTACGTCAGGAATGTCCACTCCCCTGTCTCACTTTCTGCTTCTCCTTCCTCCCTCTGTGTGGCTGCATCTCTCTGATCTTGCCTTTTGGGGTGTGACAAAGGACAGGGGGTTTCAGCTCATATCCTGCTGGGGTTTTGGCAGAAGAGAGTAATTTTGAGAATAACCCAACTGTAATTCCTCCTACTTAGCACCTTGACCATCTTATTCTGGGTGTATTGTTCAAGATTTTTATGGCTTTTTCTCAGAGCTAATTGACACATGTTTTGCTCATAATTATGCCAAAATATTTGTCAGTTAATTAGTGGGGGATAAAATGGACTAGAATGTCCATGAGCATAAGCAGGGCCACCACCCCGGCACCTTGAGCAGGACTCCCAGTTTTAGCACCACTGTTGGCCCCCAGACCTCATGATGCCAGCCAGTTAAAAGCTGATGCCACCTATCCTGGGGTCCCTCCTGGTGTGCACACTGCCTGATACGGAGCAAGCTGGCTCACATGTCACTAGCACCATTCCAGTTCCCTCCATGAGCACAGCAGACAGCAGAGGTCTGAGCACGTCCATATTGTCTTTGCATCTTGCTTCGGAGGGAGACCACATCTTGCCATCCCCCCTCCTATATATATATATATATATATATATATGTATATATACATATATATATGCATATATATAAATATATAAATATATGTGTGTATCCCTGAAAATTACAGGGCTGCCTACATTAAACTTGCCAGAAAGAATGAGACATGAAAATACCCAAAGCCAGGCTGCCTAGATCCCTTGAGTTCTTTCCAGTGGAATACCCTGGCGCTCCCATGGAAAGGAGCTGCTGGGCCTGGAGCTCCAAACCTGCTATAATTGAAGACAGATGAGGTTCTGTCACTTGCTGAAATTCGGGAAAGCTACAGGGAAGTCCATGTGACACCCCTCCCCCCCACACACACACATACACACACTGCTGTCAGTTCCGGCTTGGTGGCTCTCCCAGACTGTCCTGTCTCCTCAAGGAGCCAGTGTCCCTGTTCTTGCCCTCAGCATCACACTGCATCACTTGGGCTCCAGTGGCGTAGTGATCTGATCTCACCCACATGGTCGGTGAGCGTTTTCCTGCCATCTGCCATGGAACAGATTCTGGAAGAAGCCACCTCATGGATTGAGAGACACATCTCTTGAGTTCCCAGTAGAAGCAATTACACAGGATGGTGCGCTTATCAGGCATTCTGTCCTTTTAAAAATATATATATTATTTATTTATTTATTTTCAAGGAGAGAGAGAGAGAGAGAGAGAGAGAGAGAGAGAGAGAGAGCGCACCAGGGCCTTCAGCCACTCCAAACAAACTCTAGATGCATGCACCAGTTTGTGCATCTGGCTTTACATGGACAGTGGGGAATCGAACCCAGGTCATTAGGCTTTGCAGGCCAGTGCCTCAACCACTGAGCCACCTCTCCAACCCCTCTAAATGCATTTTTATTCTTCTAAGACAGATCATGCATTCCTAACTGGTTGTGCCATCTTTGAGCCCTTGTTTTATTATTCTTACAAAATGACTGAGGAGAAAACCAGAAATGGTGATAAGCAGCCAGTAAATAAATGCCATTTCATCATTCCTACTTGTATATCATTGAAAAATGATTCCTGTTGATATTTTTAAATGTTGCTCAATTAATGTGGTATTTCTACTTCTTGAAAGTGCATGCCTGTGACGTTGTGTAATGCATGCCAGTACTTTGGTACATAGTCCAAATTCTTGCAGATTTTTTTTGCAGATATTAGCTATTTTGCAGATATCTAACTGCCAATGTGTTTACCTGTGTCAAGTCAATAGGGTGAGGACCCAAGAATATTTAGGAATGTTGTAGTAGAGCTGTGTTCACTACTGACTTCCTCTTTAGGGGCTCTTTGGGAATGTAACAGTTGAGTGGTACCCATGAACAAACAGTTGAATGTTTATAAAGTGAGAAAACCAGTTCAGTTCCTGCTCAGTGCCAGGCCCTGAAGCGTGTGAGCATCGTGAGTTGTAGAATGTGCAAAGAAAGGCTGGCATGCCTCCCCTTACATGCCAGCCTCATTTTAGTGCCTGGCCCAGTCACTATCAGATATACAATTCATTTCCTGAAGGCAGAACTCAGAGTTGAATGGAGACTAGATGAAAAAGAACCCAGCACAGCCAGGTTTCCATTCCTTCCTTCTGTACTTAAAAATGAATAGATGCTTGGTGTGAGACTCAGAGCTGGTGATAGTCTGTGGCAGGCGTCAGGTGTGATGTGTGTTATTAATTCTGCATTTGATTGTGTTGGGTTTGTCAGTGTATTCTCATGTCCCTGGGTCATATGCTGACCAATCAGTGTGATCCAACAGGTAGAAGCAGGTGAAGGTAAAGATGAATTACCCATGACCTGGATTTCTTGCCAAGTCTCCTGAGCTATGTAAAATATCAAAGTAAAATAATAAAGTTTTAAGTTTACTTTGCTCAAAGAATTGAACAAAATTACTTAGCTGGGGAGGAAAGAGGAATTACAGGCAAGTGTGTGAAATGACTAGCAAGTAGAGAGGAATTTAAATTTTTTGAATGTTCTTTACCCGGAGAAATAACAGATGTTTGAGGTAGCAGCCAGTCCATCATTCTAATTGTTAGACATCATGTCCATGCAATGAATAGCACACTGCATCTGTAAGATTGTACGGTTATTGTGCCAGTTAAAACTTTAAACATATTTAAAGAAAAAGTATTATTTATCTAAACCCAAGATTAACAGGAAAACATCCTCAAAGCAAAATTCCTATCAGAGATTATTTACAGGAGAGAGCAAGGAGCAGGCTTGGGTTCCGCAGTCTATATGCACCAGGTGACACTTGCGCAGCCACTGTCCAGTCTGAGACGATTGCTGCACCTATAAAGTGTCTCCCAAAGCAGCTGTGAGGGTTCAGGGAGATCCACACAGGAACCCAAAGCACCATTTCACCATCTGCTTTCCTTGCCTCTTAACAGTCTACAACCCACATGATCTAACAGGTAAAACCATTCATCTTCCTCCCCGGAGGACTGTTCTCCATCTACGTTCATAGCATAGAGCTCTGTAAAGCTGAAGACTTTTGTTGTGGGTCTCCGCCTTCTCTTCTCAGTCTTTATAGTTTCTACTTCACAGGAACAGCCTAGAAATTAGCTTTGCTAATCTTAGACCCATATCAATTATTCAACAGCCTGGGTTGCCTTGTGCTTTATCGTATAGAGTCCACGGCAGTACTTCACCATGGCTCTGAACTTGAGCTGAAATAGACCTGTAATATTAGGCTTCTGTCTTCTTACATGAAATACATACATATATGTGTGTGTATGTATATGTATATATAATATACATAGTCAGCTGACTCTGAAAATAGTTTTTCCTTTTTCTCCAGCCTTTACCTTTAATGAAATTTTATATGACCATTAAGACTCACAGCTGGTTATTATTTTCTATTCTTAGGATCATGATTAGATGATATTCTGGCATTTTGATTATTTAACATTTGAGAGAAATACATTGCTGTCTATAAATAAGAATTTATGCTTAATTTTACATACCATGTAGCTTGCAGTGGTGAAAGGAATAGTATAACATGTGTCTTCTAGTCTTTGAAAATAAATTTATTACAAAATTATATAGTTAATTCTTTGTATTTCATAAGAAAAGTATGTAGAATATGGGGTTTCTGGGGTTTCATATGTATGGTGTGGTTAATAAGTCCATGACTATCAGGAAACAGGGGTGCAGATGTAAAGAAGTTCATCCAGTTATATTTTTGTTATTTAACCATGGATAACAGTAAAAAAAAAAGCATCTTAGGCAGGGACCACACAGTGTCACTATGGTCTCTTCTGACAGGGTGGGTCAGTATCCTATGAAGGTCTTAAATAAAAGATAGATGACAGGGGCTGAAGAGATGGCTCAGCGGTTGAGGCACTTGCCTACAAAGCACAAGGACCTGGGTTCACATAAAGCCAGATGTACAAAGTAGTGCATGTATCTGGAGTTTGTTTGCAGTGGGCTTCTCAGCTCCAGGCTACCTACACTCTGGTCTTTGTGTGCACAGCCATAGCCCCCTCTCTACTTTGACCCTCCTCCCTCTCTTTTATAAGGACTTTGAGATTGCACTTAAAGCCCACCCAGATAATCCAGAACAATCTCCTCATTGCAACATACAATAGCTAATATATTCATTATATACAATATAATATATTCATTTTTCAGGGATTAGGAAGCAGACGTCTCTAAGGGACTCTGTTGCAGGCAGCTTCACATATGAAGGGATGGACATCCAAACGAGACACAGTTTATGGGAGGAAGGGATTTATTTCAAGCTTATAGATCCAGGGGGAGTTCCATCAAATGCAGAAGAAGGTGGCTCCCATTCATAAAGCAGAGAGACACCACCTAACATATACCACCATAAGCAAGCACAGCCAATGCCCCCCCAAAAACCCTCTCTGCATAACTATAGGATGGAAATCAGATTCACCCCAAATACACCTGAGGGCTGGTCCCCAAGATCTGCCCCGAGTGACAACTCTTCCAGCCAGGCAGCTGGAAATCCAAGTTAGCAGCTTTAATAAAACATTGGAGTCTATAGGGAACAGACATACATTCAAAACACCACAGACTCTAAAGCCTTGGAATATGTCCGACCAGCCACTTCAACTGAAATCAAACTGAAGAAAATGAAATATTGGAAGCTAGTTGTGTAGTTTTGCGCATTGTGTGTGTGACAAATGAAAATGCATCCAGGTATTATGGTCAGAAAGAGGCAGCTTCTCTCTGAAGCTTCTGTAAGTACTTGGATACTGGTCCATACCCTTGTCATCACTCTGAAGTGATGACAAGTGTGTGACCCATTATCCAGGAAAATTGGTTTCTTACAAACTGCAGTCATACCAGCTCATTTCCTCTGGGCATGCAGTGTATCCGGTCTTATATTTAGCACATAAACTCATTGTCAGCCCTGCCCCAGAGCATCGACGTGAAATTGCAACTTAACACATCACACCCTATAAAAGACAACAATATTTTCTGAGTTTCCACGTTGCTCATGAAGCAAGGTGGTGTGGAAGGCAGAAGGGGAATACTCACAATAGACAGCAGTCCTGAAGTTGAGGATCTAGTTAGCAAGTGTCACCTTTGCCACAAGGAAGGTCTGGTCCCATCGATATGCCACTGACATGGACTGACACATACCTGAGGTGCTGTGTGTGCAGAGCTCCCCACGTTGAGTCGGATGGGAGAACATGGTGTGTGAAGCCAGGGGCTGCAGAACAGGCACCTGCTGATTGATGTCAGAAGCTGGAGCTTGGCAATGGTTTTACAGTGCTCAGCAGCTCCTTGGATGCTATTAGAGGTCACACCCTCACTGGAAGTGCATTCCAGGCTTCAGGCACTCTCCCATCCTTTCTTCTGCCAACCAAATCAGCTGATAATCTTGGTTCAAGAGGCTATTTTTCAGTCTCCACATCTTGCGTTGCTTTAGTAGTCTCCGTCTGGGTTTTGTTGTTTTCAGTTTCCACTCTTCTTCCTGTTGAAACGTGACAGGCACTTGTCATTACTGGTTGCTGGTCTAGTCTCACACCATCCTTGAATTCTGTCCTTTCTGCCTTAACCATGTGGAGTCTCATACCTTCTCTAGTAAATCACTTTGGGAAGTATTTCAAGTATTTTATTCATTTATAAGCAGAGAGAGAGAGAGAGAGAGAGAGAGAGAGAGAATGAGAGAACAGGCATGGGTGTGCCAAGGCCTCTAGCCACTGCAAACAAACTCCTGATACATGCACCATCTTGTGCATCTGGCTTATGTGGGTGCTGGGGAATCAAATCTGGGTCATTAGGATTTGTAGGCAAGCACCTTAACTGCTGTGCCTTAACCTCTGAAGACTATGAAATGGACCTGTAGGGCAAGCTGGTTTGAATCATTAATCATAACAATACCACATAAAGCAATGGGCCCTTCTGGAGCCTGCATAAAGGAAAGCTGTAGTAGTTATTTCCATTTTATTCTCTCACACTCACCTTTCTTCCATGACAGAGCCATTGGGTTATAATGGGAAGGAGGAATGTTGTACTAACCCAATCACACAATAGTCCTCTGGAGGCAATCAACCATTCAGAGACAGGCTTCTGGCTCCATTCAGAACAAGCAAGAATGAGCATGGGGAATTTATGAACTCAACCTGAGGAAGGCGAGACCTTTTATTTTGGTATCATGTGGCTACAGAACACAGAGAGCTCCATATGACAAAGCCTGTCTACAGTGGAGAGAATGAAGTCAATGTGCAACATCTAAGAGCCTGGGGCTTCATGAGAAGTCTGGACACTGCCCTTCCCTTCCCTGCCCTCCCCTCTGCTTCCCTCCCCAGGAATGGCATTTATTCATCTTTTCCTGGGATTCTTTAAGTATCACTCTCCACCCCACCCAAA
This sequence comes from Zapus hudsonius, assembly GCA_004024765.1. Taxonomy (NCBI): domain Eukaryota; kingdom Metazoa; phylum Chordata; class Mammalia; order Rodentia; family Dipodidae; genus Zapus; species Zapus hudsonius. Next base: position 1,828 of record PVHP010040391.1, on the reverse strand, counting down.
TACCACTGTAGGCTGTGGGTTTCTAATCTCCTTTCACTTTAGACAGGATCCGGACTCAAAATAGTCCTTTGACTCATATAGTAATTATTATTATGTTGGGTTTTTAAGCAGTTTGGTTTCTGTGGATCTATCGTTTACATCATTGCTCTTTTTTTGACATTTTTTCCCTATTTTCTAAGTACAAGGAAGCCTTAACATCGAAATGTCTTGAAAAACTTTTCTTATAAGCATGTTGTATTAAACAACTGAGCTGTAAATATTTACTGATGGTTGCACATAGGGAAAATTTGTTTCTGGCAGAGGCATAAGTAGATAAAATTTATTTCCTAAAATAGACCAGATTGAATGGTCATTGACTATAGTGTCATACAGTATAAACACAGTGGTGATTTAAGAGCCTGGCAATTTAGCTCTACAGAATGAAACTTGCACCCCTGTCCCCCACCTCACCCATCCCAGGATTTTCTGAGGCCTTGGCTGTAGGAATGCCTCAGCCAAAGTGCAGCAACTAGAAGAAAAGCAGGATGTATGGCATAATATACATACGTACATATACATATGATATATATATATATATATATATATAATATCAGCCCAGGGTAATCTCACTCCATTATCCTTATCCCCCAACATTCTGAATAACACATGGGCTTAAAGAATAATTTTATTCTTTATAAATTCCCCATGATCCAAATTTGAACTACGTTGTGTCATTGCCTCTGGATTCTTAGACACAGAATAAATATTTAGCTGATTCTTGTGATAGTTCGTCTCTCTTGTCAACTGATTGGCTCAAGGATCACCTAGGAGACTTATCTCTGGGCACGACTTTGAGGGAGCATCCAGAGTATGTTGGCGTGGGAACACCCATGCTAACTGTGAGCAGCACAACCCCATGGGGCTGGGGTGTCAGCCCAAATAAAAAGGAGACAGGAGAGCTGGGGAGATTGCTTAGTGTTTAAATGTGCTTGCTTGCAAAGCCCGCCAGCCAAGTTCAATTCTCCAGTCCCCACTAAAGCCAGTGGCACATGCATCTGGAGTTCATCTGTGGTGGCAAGAGGTCCTGGTGTGCCCTCTTTCTCCCTCTCACCTCTCTCAAATAATTTTTAAATATTTTATTTATTTACTTGAGAGAGAGAGAGAAAGAGGCGGATCAAAGATGGTTGCAAATGAACTCCAGTCACATTTGTGCACAGTCACAGTCTTGTGCATCTGGCTTATGTAGGAACTGGGAAATCGAACTCTGGTCCTCAGGCTTAGAAGATAAGTGCCTTAACTGCTGAGCCATCTCTCCAGCCCTCAAATAGTTTTTTAAGTATTTTATTTATTTGTATGGAGAGAGAGAGAGAGAGAGAGAGAGAGAGAGAGAGAGAGAGAGAGAGAGAGAGAGAGAGAGAGAGAGAGAGAGAACAAGTATGGGAGTGCCAGGGCCTCTGGCCACTGTAAACAAACTCCTGATACATGTGTCACCTTGTGCATCTGGATTATGTGGGTGCTGGGGAATCAAACCCAGGTCATTAGGATTTGTAGGCAAGCGCCTTAACTGCTGAGCCATCTCTCCAGCCCCTCAAATCATTTTTTAAAAAATATTTTTATTTACTTGCAAGCAGAGCAAGACAGAGAGAGAGAGACAGAGAGACAGAGAGAGAGAACACAAGTGTGGGTGTGCTAGGGCCTCTACCCACTGCAAACAAACTCCAGATGCATGTGTTGTTTTGTGTATCTGGCTTTATGTGGGTACTGAGGCATTGAACCTGGGTTGTTGGACTTTGGCAGGCAAGAGCCTTAACCACTGGGCAATCTCTCCAATCCCTCAAATAATTATTTT
>PVHP010040390.1:0-15881 GCA_004024765.1 Zapus hudsonius | reverse complement strand
CAGTGATAAGATGGGCCCAGGATGTCCAGTGATAAGATGGGCCCAGGATGTCCAGTCATAGTATGGGCCCAGGATGTCCAGTAATAAGGTGGGTCCAGGATATCCAGTGATAAGATGGGCCCTTGATATCCAGTGATAAGATGGCCCCAGGATATCCAGTGATAAGATGGGCCCAGGATGTCCAGTGATAAGATGGGCCTAGGATATCCAGTGATAAGATGGTCCCAGCATATCCAGTGATATGATGGGCCCAGGATGTCCAGTGATAAGATGGGCTCAGGATGTCCAGTGAGATGGATGGGGCTGGGGGTGGAGTTGCAACTGCTGCTAGGGGAGGGGAGACTGCTTCCTCAAGCAGAATAACTTCATCAGAATCTGAGATTTCAGTGTCCCCAGATTCTTCAAGGTCTTCCCACACATCCCCATCCCAAGCTTCAGGATCCCACTCCTTTCCAGTAAGTGCTCTCACTTTAACTTCTGACACCCTGTGAGGCTGGGATGTGAACTTGTGTTGCAAGTTAGCTAATTGCAGAATGAGAGCTTGAGAGCCTGAGTTTGATTTTCTGCAATTTGAACCCTATTGCTGTTAGAGATTAGACTGTCCTCCAGGGCAATCTTAGAAAACTTCAGATCATGTATTTGGGTCTTAAGCTGGGAAATTTCCTTTCCAAGCTCCTGTTTGTCCCTTACTAGTTTTTCCAAAGATGCTAGAAGAAGCCAACCAGCATCATTATTCATCTTACTTTTCCACAAATATTCAAAAGTTTTAAATATCGAGTCACTAAATTCCTTGATCCTTATAAGAGGTGACTCAGGATCACTAAAAACATCTATTTCATGGAGCAAGTTAAATAATGCACACCATGGATTATCAATGTTCTTATTACCAACAATAGTGCTCTCCTTATTGCCTTTAGAGCCTTTAGTAGCACTGAAATTGAAGAGCTGACTCCACATCGCCCCAAGCACACTGGCAAAAGTCATTCTTACAATTCTATTTCTCTAGAAACACTCCTGGTACCAAAGTCTGTATTAGTCAGGGTCCTCTAGAGGAAACAAGAGTTGATAGAATGGGTTGTAGTAAAAGAGAATTTATTGGGGTAGCTTATGACAGTCCAACAATAGCAGTCTGCAGGCCCACGGGTGAAGAAACCAGTAGCTGTCCCCTTGAAGGCCTCAGCAGTCCCAATCCAGCACTGAAGGCCTGATGGCTCTTTGGGGAATGGCTGTTCTTCAGTCCATGATGTGAGGCCCAGGAAACTTGGTTCCAATGTCCAAGAAGGGTAGGAGAGCAGGATGCGAGTGCAAGTCACAAACAAGCACCAGCAGCCGGGGGAGGAAGGAAGAAGAGCTTCCCTTCCCCTCAAGCTTCCTTATATTTAGTCCCCTTGGAAGGTCCACCCACTCGGGGGAAGGGCTCACTCTGGGGAAGGGACCTCCTCCCTTCTCCAAAATCCCAAAAGGATTTTGTCAATCCTTCCTGCAGGCAAGCTCAGAGACCTGCCCAAGATTACTATGGATTATTACATAGATCAAGTTGACAAACAGACTTAACCATCACACCTGTGCTTGGGAAACTCCAATCTTTTCATATGAGCTTGAAGAAACCTATACTCATTCTTGGACTCCAAAGAAGATACTACCTCAGTAATTCCTCAGTAAGCAAGCCTCCCTGAGGAGACACTGCTCAGTAATACCACAGAGAAAGCAAATCTCTTGAGACATGTCTGTCCTTCACACTGCCTTTGATACAAAGTTCCTAAAGAACTGCTTCATAAGGACATTGCTTCTGCTGTGACCATGGGCAGAATCATCAGAGACCCACAGAGAATTCTCCTCCAATTCTTTATCTCTGTGTGGAAAACTAGGCCTCATAGACAAATCTAGTTCCTAGGTATTTAAAAAGGGCTAAAAATGTGCCTTTGAATCAGTTTTAATTTTTAAGAGTTTCTTCATAACATTAACAACACAGATAATGTTTTCATTTTGATGTGATACTAGACCAAAATAGACCTTTTCTCTTTGTGTTATAATGCGTTAACTTCTTCTGCTGTCTGGAGAGTAATGGGTGGAGCCACACATAGAAGAATCAGTGAAAACACTTTCTAACAGAATGTGTTGGTTGCAGCAAACACTTTCATGAAGTTGTTTATTAGCTTCTAAGTTGTATAGCGGTGAGCATCCCTAAGGAATGTAGCATAAAGCATGTTAACTTTCTAAATTCAGGTAGCTCTGTACACGAGCAGGTATTAGAAGTGAAAATATTCCATTTGGGAGCATATTGTTGGCCAGCAGTTGAGTCCTGATGGTTATTCTGCAGAGATGTACTAGTTCACATGGATCTGTGTATCGGGTCGAAGGAATGTAGTCCAACCAATTGGGAATGATTGGGCGTCTTCCTAAACTCAGCTGTGTCTGAAGAAAAGCAAAACATGTTAGTTGAAACCATTGAGATGGTCCAACTTACTTACACTTTTATGTTTTGATTCCAGAAAAGTCTATAGCCATTATTGTCAACATAGTCATAAATTGGTATCATCTGAGAGACAATAGAAATTACCAGTGCTCAGGTCTTACTTCAGAAATTCAGATTCTGTTGGTCTAGGGGATTGGACATAGATAATATAAATCCCCAAAGTTCCCCAAGTGGCTCTAACCAGTGTCAAGTCAAAAGAAGACCTGCCCAAATGCAAAAGTGCCTCTTTAAGTTTTAGGAAGCCTTCTTTTAAAAGATTTTGGTGTAAAGTCCAAGTGTCACCAGAAGACTGACTTAGAAGGATGTTATGCATTAGAGATAGTTTCCAGTAGAACGTGATATACCCTCCTGACTCCCTGACACTTGCGATAGACATGTATACATTCATTATTCAACTGTCTCCTATGTGAAGAATGTCTGATACACATCATTCAATACATTCAGTTTTGCAGTAGGTGCTTCTGAATAATTACTATGGCATAAAAAGACTCAGTTTCTATGCTTACATCTCCTTTGGTATAGAGGTCAAAACATCTTAGCCTATTTACAATCAAGCACATGCTTACTCCAGGTTAGCTTAACAATGAAAAGCAGGGGACATGGCTCTTGCATCCATTTAGGAATGAACCATCACATTCTTGCAGGCCTACTTGCTATCTATTATTAACTGCAGTGATTGGAAGCCAGTTATAAATTTTCTGCCACTCAGGCAGATGATGGTCAGCTCACTATCCTAGAACTTTGTGCTATAGCTGGACCTTAGAACAGCATTCATGGTTTAAAATGGCTCTGTCCTGTAATAATTGTGTAGGATAATTCTAATTAAGACAAAAGTAAGCAAGTTACTGCAGATGTAAATAATATTAAGTATTTTTAGTTTAAAATAGGTTGCCAAAATAATTTGAGCAATTTTCTTTCATGACACTTGGCCCGTCCTTATTCATTTCAGATCGTCGGGGCATTAAAAGCAAACAGCAGAGCCATACCTCTTATGACTGTTTCTGAAGTTACTTCTTTAAAGATTGAAAAACTGTTGGATTTTTGGTAAATTGACAGGTTGAAATTGAAAGGAGTAACTTCCCAGGAAGCAGATTAGTTTCTTGTTCCTAGTGGGCGTGGTGCATTGGGTGGTTTGACACTACAGCGTGCAGCTCCATTTTCAGGAGCTGCATTGGTTCCACAGGCTTCACCTTTGCTCTTCCAAACCTGGTCTATCTCAAAACCTTATCAAGAGAGCTTCCCACATATCTGATGGATATTTTCAGTTGAATAAATATTTTAAGCCTTTGGATATAATGGGAAAAAATTTTCTTTCTTGATATGTGATTATATTTGTGGTGAGAAATGGAACTGTCATCTTGAAATATTCTAGTCGTTAAATTTTTCATTAATTTTATTGCTACAAGACAGAAATCTTAATAAACACAGCTTATTAGTGGAATGTAATAATCATACATATCTATTCAATACCACTAACATAAGCTACAAATTTAACTTTCAAAACTCATGTTTACAGAATCAAGGAGTAATTTCTTAATTTGGATTTTGCCTCATATTTTTAATTAATAAATATTGTATGTGATGATGAATTTGTCATTGAATATAATGTACAAATTAAAAATTTATTTTTGGGGGCTGGGGAGAGCACTCAGTGGGTAAGAGCACTTGCTCTTTAGGGCCTGGGAGGGCCTGGTTGATCCTGAGTTCAGTTCCCCAGCACCCATACCAATAGATGGGTGCAGCCAAGCACACTTGTATCCCCAGTCCAATGGGGAGTGAACATCAGAGAATTTCTGGGGATCACCAGTCAGCCAGTCTGATCAAAAGCCAGCAGCTCTGGGTTTAGTCAGAGACAATCTCAGGGAAGCATGGGGATGGGTGATAGAGGGGCACCTGACATCCTCCTCTCGCTTCTGTGTGTGCATCCGTTCACCTGCACAGAGCCTTACCTTGGCCTCCACAGTTATGTCTTAAATCTCAGCAGCATTGGACTACAAACCCAGAGAGCTCACCTCTATCTCTCTGACGGAGATGCCAGGAAGCACTCTGGAACACAGCACTAGGCATGTCTTGGCATCTTCTTGGATGTCGATCAACTCGTGATCAACCATTATTCTTACCCTCGAAGGGTAGAGCAGGATGGTCAGGACAATGTTGATAGGACTTTTTTCTCTTTCGAGAATTCCATATTGCAGGAGGATTTTTAAGATATTTGACTGCCGTGTCTGAGCCACGTAGAGTAAAGGTGTGATGCCACTCAGTGGGCTTGGACAGTATACTGGTGTGAAAGTTCTGAAATCAGGGCCGAATTAAGACATGTTATAAAGGCTGTCTTAGCAGTAATGGGAAAACAGTATCATTTGAACAATGAAGGTCTTACTTTTGCATGTAATTGACACATGCCTTAGAGTTTGACACCGTATAAATCTAAACCACACTGAAGGGTGAAATGAAATTTCTACTAAGCATCCACGGCTCCTTTTGCATTTGTAAAAATAAGTCAACCAAAAAGTTTTGCAGTGTGTGGAACATGTTTACGGTCACAGTTCTGTTTCTCATTTGAGAAATCTGCACTGATTGGGAAAAATTATAAAACTCAAGAAACTGTGTGAAATCTAAAATAGAAGTGAAGCAAGACAGTTTCATTGCACGACGGTAATAGAAGTATGTGACCACATTGATATCTTTCTGTTTGTCTTTGTTCTTGGTTGTGTTTCAGATGAGTTGAGAATGGAGATTGCATGAAAAAGATAGAAATACAACTACCTTAATTCCATTCTTCCACTTTAATAAAATTAGAATTTGGCATTCATGAGCATGAGAAGTGTGAATTATGGAAAGAGCTACATCACATCTCTCAAGGGCAGCATTTTCTATTCCTCTCGCAGGACTAAAGTTTAGAATCTCTAGTCAGCTTGGGCTGAACACCAAGATCCTATTTCAGAAAACAAAACATAAAGCAATCTAATTTTTTTCCATAGCGGCTAGACGTCAGATTTTCTCCTTCCTTATGACAGAAATGAAAACTTTAATTTGTCTAATGTTCTATAGTGCTTACACTTGTTTCATTTAGTAGACTTTTATGGTCTGCACTCAGTTAGCTATGATAAGCAGAGAGCAAACAGGGGTGGCATCTATGATCAAAGGAAATTTTATATTAACCTTAATTTTGCCAAGTAACATGACTTTCCCTACTAAAGTAAGGGAAATTTGATTAATGATCTTTATCTCTCAAATTCTCTTGATGGGCCTGATAAAATATTAATACATTCTCCCCAATAGCATACAGAGTGTAAATATTGGTCTTAAACAATTATGCTGAACAAGTAAAGCAGAACTTTAACTTAGGAGAAGCAAGCCGGAAGCCAGCTTGGTGGGATGGTATGAAGGGTGCACACCTGAGCAGCTTCCATTCTCCAGATCAGCTCTCCCAAGTAGCTGGGTGGTCTTGGGCAGGACAGCCTCTGGCTCTCGGTTTTTTCATGTTCTTAGGTTCTAATTTTCTTCTTTCATCAACTAATGTATATAACCCACTGCTTGTTCAGCATCTACTGAGTAGTTGTGTAGAGATCAAAGAAGTAATCTTTGACTATTATCCAGGAGAACAGACAGTTAAATGCAGTCAGTATTAACCCAGGGTGATGATTACTATGCTAGAAGCTTGCTTGAGATACTAAAGGAAGCTTGAGGAATGACACTTAACTCATTTTCTGTAGGTTGTCTAGGAAGGAAAGCGTGCAACATGGGCCAGTGTTTTCCAGTAGAAGGATTAGGAAGTTTGGGGTGTAAGCGTAATCCAGCCCTGGAGGATTAATGGAGTGTTATGCCTGGGCTCCAGAACAGAGAACCTCTGTGGTTGGAGTGGATTTGAGGATCCTGGAGGTCTGATACTCTGGATCCTGCTTAACGGTGCCAAAAAGTAAAGGTGGAAAATGACTACTGACTAGTTTACCTCCAAGTCCTCAGTGAGCTCTAACATGCCAACATTATCAGGTAAAGAAATAGTAAGGTGGGCTGGAGAGATGGCTCAGAGGTTAAGGCACTTGCCTCCAGTGCCTAGGGCCCTGGGTTCAATTCCCCAGGACCCACATACGCCGGACCCACTAGGTGGTGGCCCTGGTGTGTGCTCGTTCTCTCTCTCTCTCTCTTTCTCTTTCTCTCTCTCTCTGTATCTCTGCTTGAAAATGAATAAATAAAATATTTAAAAAAAAGAAATAGTAAGGTGTGGTGTATAGGAATCGAGGTGAGGGTCCTGTCTCAGTTGTGCCCGGGCACTGTTTGTAGGTATGAACGTAGGCATCTGTCTGAACACCCGCTTGTCCTCTTTCTCACCTGAAATCATCTTCAGGTCCATACGGTCTTGCTCAGCTCAGCTTTTCACAAAGACTACCAAATACATCCCCAGAATTGACATCCTGAACTACTTCTAGATTCAGTCATTGGTACCCAGCTTCCCAAAACATCATTGTCTCTGGCTCTCTCACACCTCTATGCTTTGAGTTTCTCCTGTAGACCCGGCATTGCATTCTTGAATTCTAAGACAAGTCTGGCTCACCTTAGGAGACCTTGCCCATCAGCTTTCTTATGAAGTTGCCTTTGACCACCTTCCTCTCATGGTTCTTTGTACCTACCTCTCTGGTGCTCTTATTTTGGAAAACTTAACATTTTCTATGTCCATTTTCTCCAAAATAAACAGTTGGGCATAATGTCTCTGAAAATTTAAGCTCCACCAGGGAAATGGCTTTTGTCCTTTGGGTTCACTGGTGTATCTCTGAATCGAAGTGCAATGCTGGGTTCACCAGAGGTTCTCAAATGTCTGTTCATTGGAATTTGTCTTCAATCCAAACAAGATTTTTGTGATGTGCACACCTTTAAAGTTTTCAAAGCCAAGCAAATTCGTTTATCTTGCTATTTCTTAAGAAGGTATTTGACTTGGCCTTGTAAAGCATGGGAATCTGGATGACTTGGAAACAGAAGGCATCGTAGGTGGTCATTGTCAAGATTTAGAGAGACTGATTCAGAGAAATTAAAATTGACATCACCTTTAGAATATATTAGGTGAATATTGAAAAATGTTGAAAACATGACTTAAACTCAAATAGGTTTAAAATGATATTCAAGTCTAATCTGTGTCTAAATGATGTGATTAATCCTCATGTTTAAAGAGGATGATTCTACACACCAAAATTTTCTTAGTCTGTATTGACAGTTAATTATGAAAGTACCTCCTTATATGGATGGAGGAAAGAAAAGCAAGAATCAGTATTTAAATGTGAGGTTAATGAACTGAACCCTTCGTATCTGAAAACTTGTCATAAATGCTTAGGAAATGAGCATGGTGTTTTCACACAGACACAGGGGAGGTGATTCAGTTCTGTAGCTATCATTATTTCTAGTGTCTCTATACATTCTCTCTGGCTTCTAGCTGACAATCTTAGTGGTCATTTCTCTGTAATAATTTGATCTCTGTGGTATTGAACTGAAGCCATGCTTTTCCTTTATATAGTCAGACCTATCTCTAAGTTACCTATCTGTCTATCTCTTTGGTCCCCCACTTTCCACCCCTCCCTCTTGTCTCTTCCATGGCCTTCAGCATCTATGTACACATGGACTAAATTATCAGGCAATATTCATCCAAGGCCATAATTTCAAGTACTGGCGATTCATTCACTTCAATAAATATTGAATGCATACTAAATGCTGGCCACTGTGTAGGTATTTGGGATACATTATTGAACAAAATAAAAACACTTGCTGTCTTTCTTATGCTATAGGGAAGGGTGACTAATGATACAGGATGGATATAGAAAACAAGTGAGTTCTTTAAAGAGTATTTTCATTTAGAGAGACAGAGAGAAAGAGAGAGAGAGAGGTAAATATGGGCACACCAGGACCTCTTGCCACTGCAAACAAATTGTAAATACACGGACCACTTTTATGTTTGGTTTTGCACAGGTACTGTGGAATTGAACCCGAGAAGGCTGGTGTGATGGTTAAGTTTTGATGTCAACTTGACCTTTCAAGTAATCTTGGGTGGGTCTCTGAGGATGTTGACAGGAAGGCAGCCTCTCAGTAGGGGGCAGGATATAAGGAAGCTCAAAGGAGCTAGAAGTAAACATCCTTTCCTGTGTGGGCAGTGCAGGAAGGAAATTCCAGAGACTCAGGAAGCCATTAAGCCTGGGATAAGTTTGCAGGACCTTGCCCTAGAGCTATATAAAGGAAAAGAAATTCTTTCCTTGGTCCCTACCTGTTTGCTGTTGTGTATGTGGTGTTGGTGATGGGTTTCTCTCTCTGCTTGGACCTGTGAAAGAGGACCACCCTCTTTCACTTTTATGGGACTTCCCCTGGATCTGTAGCTTGAATAAATTGTTTCCTCCCATAAACTGTGCCTGGTTTGAAGATTCATCCCAGTGGCGTGTGGCTGACTACGATAGCAGGCTTTACATAAGCACCTTCCCTTCTAAGACATTACCCTAGCCCCAGACAAGAGAGTTTAGAATGTTAGCAGATGAAATGAAACAGGACAGAAGCCTTCTGCTGGGAGGCTCAGTGAGAACCTCCGCTGGGAGGATGCATCAGTGAGGGAACGTCTCAATTTAAGTAAGGTGATAGGACAGGGCGTCACTGAATGGTGACATCTGGACAAAGACCAGCAGACAGAGAAGTTATCCATATCCATATGGAAGGGCCCAGAGGCAAGAGAGCACCTCTGAAGTGGTGACAGAAAGAGTCAGTGTGGCCAAGAGGTGACACAGGAAATTGGCGGCCTTTTGGTCACTGTGAGGATCACATTGTTCCAGTGGAATGGATCAGCCATTAGGAGTTTGGAGCACTAGAATAACATGATGTCTTTTGATGAGAATCTGTGGGACAACAGAAGGAAGCCAAATAGCTTAAACCAGGGTGGTAGTGGAGGCAGCCCTATGCTTTCAGGTAGGTATGACCGACTGACACCTTAACAGATTAAAACAGGTGGGATGTAAGAAAAAGACCTCAGAGATGGAAGCACATGTTTGTCCCCTCTCGTACATCCATACCTGAATATCTCCTAGGGCAGCTAAAGCTGACTTTGCAGGAGTCTCATCATAGCTTGAGAGGTTTGTGACATGACCATGTGGTAACCTGAATTCTAGCTCAGCAGTATTGCAAAGGATTGTGATAGTTAGGATTAAGAGTGAAATACAGGGCTGGAGACATGGCTCAGCAGTTAAGGCACTTGCCTCCAGTGCCTAAGGCCCTGGGTTCAATTCCCCAGGACCCACATAAGCCAGACCCACAAGGTGGTGGCCCTGGTGTTCTCTCTCTCTCTCTCTGTCTCTCTCTCTCTCTCTCCTTGAAAATGAATAAATAAAATATTTAAAAAAGAGTGAAATACAAATCAAAACTGCATTGTAGTTGGACATGGTGGCACATGCCTTTAATCCCAACACTCAGGAGGCAAAGGCAGGAGGATCCCTGTGAGTTCAAGGCCAGCCTAGGACTACAGAGTGAGTTCCAGGTCAGCCTGGGCTAGAGTGAGACCCTACCTCAAAATAATAAGCAAACAAAAACTGCATTGAGGGCTGGAGAGATTGCTCAGTGGTTAAGGCACTTGCCTACAAAGCTGAACAACTGGGGTTCGATTCCCCAGTACCCACATAAAGCCAGATTTACAAAGTGGCACATGCATCTGGAGTTTGTTTGCAGTGGCTAGAGGCCCTGGTGCACCAATTCTCTCTCTCTCTCTTTCTCTCTCTCTCTTTGCAAATAAGTAAAAATATCTTTAAAAAAAACTGCATTGAGACTCCATCTCACTTCATTCATAATGGCTGTAGTCAAGAAAACAAATGCTGGTGAGGACGTGGGGAAAGAAGAACCCTAAGACACTGCTGATGGGAATGTGAATGGGTGCAGCCACCATGGAAATGAGCACAGAGGCTCCTCAAGAAGCTAAATAGGCACTCGGGAGGCAGAGGCAGGAGGATCGCTGTGAGTTCCAGGCCACCCTGAGACTACACAGTGAATTCCAGATCAGCCTCGGCTAGAGGGAGACTACATTAAAACAAACAAACAAACAAAAAGAAACTAAGAACAGAAGCACTTTATGATCCAGCTGTACCCCTCTTGGCTTATACACAAAGGACTGTAAGCTAGTATTCCCCAGGGATACTTGGACATCCACATTTATTCTGCACTATTCAGAATGCCCAAGATATGGATCCAGCTTAGAAAAAGTGTCATATATACATAATGGCATTTAACTCAGCCATAAATGAAATTATGTCATTTGCAGGAAATGGGTGGAAGTGGAGATATTAAGTGCAACAAGCAGACTCAAATATCATATATTTTCTCTCATGTGCAGAATCTAGATTTAAAAAAATATAAATGTATAGGTGTATTATTTTTGAAAAGGAAAGGACCAGCAGGGAGGAGGGAAGAGAGGAATAAATAGGAGCAAAATATACACATGTCTAAAAATAACATAATGAAACCCTTTATACAATTAAACAGACTAATATGTATGTCATAACACCCTCTTCAAAAGGATCAGATAAAGCCAGGCATGGCCTGAAAGCTAGTAAAGGCAGTAAACAGATTTGTAGAGCCTCCAGAAGGAACCTTTGGACATATTTTATTGTGGCCCCGTAAGCTTCATTTTGGACATCTTCCCTACAGAAATATAAACTAATATATTTTGTTGTTTTCCAATCACTAAGCATGTGGCACCAACAACAGAAAATCAACAGTCACCAACCAGTCTCAGAATTTACAGATCTGCAGATTAACTACTCTCTCTCTCTGATCCTCTACTTCCAGTCACTTTATCTTACTAATTAATTTACATATATCCCCAAACACACACTAATACTAGTTCAGTTCCCTTGGCAGTGTGCTGGGAAGTTGCTTATCAAGGGAGATAACTGTTGGGGAGGACAGTGGCAAAGCAGAATTATTTCTGCCCTGCAAATTTAATTTCAAATAACTCCTGTAATCACGTCCCTTTATTAAATTAGATCACTGCTCCCCACTCCCCCTGTAGAGAAATTCTGGGGCTGGTAGGGAACCTGCAGATTTCAGGTAGTCCAACTAGTTTCCTTGCCTTCAGCCCTAGCCTTCTTTGCACAATCCAGTCTTCAACTGGGGGCCGTTATATCTTTCCGTGTTTAAGTTCGACCTTCACTAATGGAATGATCATGATGATCTTGAATAATGGAATCAAACTTCTCAGTGTGATTGAGCAAGTCCTTCAAGGTCCAGGCTACTTCCCGTTTCTCATCTCACTTTCAAAAGATGTGATTTATTTGGAGAGAGAGAGAGAGAGAGAGGGGGGGGGAGAGATGAGAGAGAGATGAGAGAGAGATGAGAGAGAGAGAGAGAGAGAAGAAGAAGAAGAAGAAGAAGAAGAAGAAGAAGAAGAAGAAGAAGAAGAAGAAGAAGAAGAAGAAGAAGAAGAGGAGTGCACCAGGGTCTCCAGTCACTGCAAACAGACTCCAGATGCATGTGCCACTTAGTGCATCTGGCTTTATGTGGGTGCTGGGGAGTTGAACCTGAGTCCTTGGGCTTTGCAGGCAAGCATGTTAACTGCTGAGCCATCTCTCCAGCCCCATCTCACTTTCTACCCACGCTACACTGTTGATAGCCACTGAATACATGTCTTGTTTTCCTTGGTTCCAGTCATCCTTCTAGATTATGAACCTGGATTATGGTTCTTCAAGGGAAAGAATCAGAAAATTCCTCTTTTGAAAATCAATTTAAGACACCCGTTCATTGAGACGCTCACCTCCCCACTGTCAGAACTTCCTTCTTTGCTCTTACTACATGCTGCTATTTTTTGTGCTTAGAGCGGAATTACGTGTCTTTAAGCATCACTCTTATGCTGAGGTCTCCACAATCATGGAGTGTGTCTACTGCTAAGTGCGCCACCCCAGGACTCTGTAAACACATGGTTATTACAGCAGGCAAGTTGGTATGCCCATAGAGGAAGGCACCCCACGAACGATGCCATTGTGGAAACAGAAGAACAGGCAGTAGGAACATTAAAGAATTCCTAAGAAGGACAGAACAGCTGTGCTCAAATATTTGAGAGGTTCCATATGGAAGAGAGTAAATAGATTTTGTTCCTTATAGCTATGGGGGCAGAATTAGAAAAACAGAGGCAGATTTTAACACACCCTCTGGAATAGGAGCCAGATAGCACTTGACCAAAACCAACATCTTTAATAAAATCTTCTCTGAGCGCTTGCTGTGTATCTGCCATCATTCTAGCACCGAGCAGCCAATAGTGAAGCCGTCAAAATTCCTGCTCTCCTCGAGCTTACTTTCAGTGAGGAGAGTGAGAGAATGTAAATTGCAGCCACTGTGGAAATCGGTTTTCAGGGGTCTCCGAAAACTGAAACGAGATGCTCCCATGTGATCCAGCTATGATTTGCACACCCATGTTTATTGCTATGTTATGGGACTAGATGCCCATGAACAGAAAAAGAAAATGTGACTCACACACAATACAGTTTTATTCACCCTTGAAGAATAAATTTAGGTCATTTGCAGGAAAGTGGATGGAAGGAAGAGCGAGCCTCATGTTAAGGGAATATTCCAGGCTCAGGAAGATAAACATGGATCTTCCCTGATACGTGCAATCTAGACTCCAACATGAGCACACACGTGACTGGAAGGAGTGGAGCTGAATCAAAGGGTAACGTGGAAGAAAGACAAAACATCTCCTGTTTTCTCATGCGGAGTCTAATGTCCCTGTGTGCATGTCCGTGTCATTCAAGACATGAGAACAGGGAGAATTTCTTGTGATGTGAGATAAGGCACAGTGATAGACACGGGAGGCGGTGTCATAATGAACCCCATTATTCTGTATGCTACTAAAGTTAAAAATGATTTAAGAGTCTATTTCTGTTGCCTAGATAAGGTATAGCAGTGGCTTCCCCAAGTTAGCCATGTGAGGTGGTAACAGAACTAGAATCTGATCGGAGTCAATAGAACTCGGATGTGTTGGCAAAGGAAAAAAAAAAAAAGAATCAAGAATAAATCCCAGACTTTAGCCTTGAGCAAGAGGGAATGAGGAAAAGAGAAATGGGGAAGGTTCAGGCTGGTGTGAGACAGAAGCGTTTGGTCAGTGTTCTTGTCGTGTTCCATGGGACAATGTCAGGTAGACAGTGGAGGGAGTCTGAAGATGGCTGGTGTGATTTGATAAAGACCTGCTCCTGGCATTCACAGTAACAGGACCAGGAAAATCTAGAAAGCAGAAGACCCCGACCAGGATGTGGTCAGAGCAGGAGTCCTTCAAGCAGGCCACTGAGCAAGCTCAGGGCTGCTCTGGGGGACAGGCAACAGACTGCCAGCTGCGGCCAACACTCAAGTTTTGATCCTGAAAGCTCTAAGTCAGCCTGTGGTTGCAGATCTTATGCAGGCCTCCATGCCAGAGTTTAATTTTTAAAACTCTTATGGAGATGCAAAGTGTTTCCCTAGCATGGGGGAGGCTTTGAGTTCTACCCCAGCATCACACACATAGGATGCTATCAATAATCCTCTGCCACCTCCATCCACTGTGTGCTTCTCTTCCTTTCATTTGTTGTTTTAATTTCGCCTCTCCCCTTTCATATTTAACTTTTTAAAAAACTGATTTTTCTCTTCCTCTGCTGTATACCATTTTTCTTTTTCCCAGGAATTGGCTCTTAGCTTTACAAAATTGCAGATGCTACTACACACATCATAGTTCCTTGAAAACAGAAAAAAGTGCCCTGAGGGGAGAGGTTACTTGTTAAAGTTTCCCCAGTATAGCTATCAGTTCTCACACGAGTGGCCACTCAGAAACCTCACCACAACCTCAGAATAGCCTCTGCTCTGCAGGCCCCAGTCTCTAACTGGTCCTGAGTTCTAGTTCTTGCTGCATACCCACTCTATCTGTATAGCACAGAATATGACCAATAAAGATTTTGTTGGATGAGTCTGTTCTCATCAGACTCATACCTGAAGCCAGAGAAAACACATAGGAAACAGACCAAATTAAACCACCCAAGAGTCCACCAAAAGGTCACAATAGGGATTTTATTTTCATATGATCCTCAGTAGTCCCAGCACTCAGGAGACTGAGGCAGGAGGGTCTCCATCAGTTCAAGGTCAGCCCGAGCTACAGAGTGAGTCTCAAACCAGCCTGGGCTAGAATGACACCCTGCCTCAAAAAAGAAGAGGAGGAGGAGGAAAGAAAGAAGCAGCAATATTCATCAAGTGGACTGACATGCTCACTGAGTGAAAATTCAGCAGACAACTGTTATGCATACTATAAAGGTGTCATCTCAGTATCCTCAAGGGATCACAGAATTTCAATGTCTATTTCTTTTCTTTTTCATTAAAAACACATTTTCTTGTGTTTCATTGCCTCCACCAGTAGCAGGCATGGTGTGTAGACCAGAGCATACTGATACATAATGTACACAGAGGCAGACATTCCCTGGATCTGCGGTGAAGGAATAGAGGAAGAAACCAACAAAGCAGCTTCCCGTCCACACTCAGCTACCAGACGTGCCAGTTTTAGAAATCCTACACCTCACACTGTCCTCACGATAAGCTTTCTTTCCATGGGAAGAACAACCACGCGAGATTACCTCCATATGAGAGCTAGGTGGCAGCTTCTGTCCTGAACATAGTCTTTCGTCTTCTTGAGAAGCAGTTCCACAAAGTCAGGATTTCCTTTTCTGGCAAAAACCCAGTACAGAATCGTATTCACGCATATCTCGGTGAATTCCAGGTTGAAGTTGAGCTCAAAGCGGTACCCTGACTTCTCCACAAAGGCAATGTAGTCTGAGAGCAGAAGGTCAAAGCCTTCCAAGTCAACATACCTCAGGATTTTTGCCAGCGTTCTGTAAATTCGAGGTTCATAGCAGTGATAGCCCCATTGACCCAAAAATTGCAAGGAGGGTCTCTTAACAATTTTGTCAATGAGATTGCAGAATATATTGCCTTTTGGAAAAGAAGCCTTCCGACATAACTTGAAAGAGTTATTCATTGCTTCTTAAGGATAGAAATGAAACCACGGGCAGACATACTGTAACCCTCAGTTACATGATTTGATTCTGTGGGAAGCTGTACTCCACACAGAGGAAGTGCCCTGCAGGCTGCAGCCAGGATTAAGAAAGTCCTGGGTGACATCACAATAGATGCACAGCTGTCACCAGTCTAGGTCAGAAATGTAAGTGTAGTGAGTGACATCAGAGAGAGATAGTGGTCAGTGTTGGTATGGTAAGAACTAAGTCAAATATGTTCATTGCTTTTTGTTTTGTGTTTTGTTTTATTTGTTTTTAGGTAGGGTCTCTCTCTAGTCCAGGCTGACCTGGAATTCACTATGTATTCTCAGGGTGGCCTTGAACTCACTGGATCTTCCTACCTCAGTCCCCCAAGCGCTGGGATTAAAGGC
>PVHP010040389.1:0-15897 GCA_004024765.1 Zapus hudsonius | reverse complement strand
AAAAAACCAAAAAAAAAAAAAAAAAAATCAAGAACAATTTAATCAAAAGTATGTAATAGGTCTTATTTCATAAGTGAAACAAAGTTTCTGAAATATCAGCAGTTGGAAAATTTACCAAACAATGTATTTTAGAATTTCTACATTTTTTGTTTTTGTTTTTTTTTGAGGAAGGGGGGGTATCACTGTAGCCCAGGCTAACTTGCAACAGCCCATGCCCAGCTAGAATTTCTACATTTCAAAGACAGTCCCAGATATATTTGTCTAGGTATTAATTTGATAGTAATTATTGAATTTGACAAAATAATAACTGGATACTGGACAAAACCTTACTTTTTCTAAATATCTCTTTCATAATTTATAATAAAACATAGTCATCAATGAAAATTTACAAAAAATAGTTTTTGTTTGCTTTTCATTGTGCTATTTGAATATTTCCCCACGTATCACTCTTAGTGCCAAAACTCACAACTATACTTTATTCAATTTAACTTGGGTCTTATGTTGCCAATTTGCCTTCTAAACTTATTTATTTATTTGTGAGAGAGTTTATTTATTTATTTATTTGAGATAGAGATGAGGGGAGTGGACAAGGTGGTGCATATCTTTAATCCCAGTATTTGGGAGGCAGAGGTAGGAGGATCACCATGACTTTGAGGTCACCCTGAGACTACAGGTCAGCCTGGGCCAGAATGAGACCCTACCTTGGAAAACAAAACAAAACAAAAAACACCAAAAACCAAAAGTAGCCTCAGCCAGGATTATTTTAGTATGTGGAGATCTTTCAATGATCCTGTAATCATTTCTACTTAAGCCAGAGGAGCAGAGCCTCCCCTGGTAGCCTAGCAGAGGGCCTGTCACTAAAGAGACAATGGTGTGAAAGATATTCTGTGACTGTCTTATATTAGCATTCATTATAGTTTTTATTTTCCTTTCTTTTTTTTTTTTTTTTTTTTTGGTTTTCTGAGGTATGGTCTGGCTCTAGTCCAGGCTGATCTGGAATTCACTATGTAGTTTCTTCAGGATGGCCCGGAACTCACAGCAATCCTCCTACCTCTGCCTCTGGAGTGGTGGGACTAAAGGCCTGTGCCACACGCTTGACTTTCATTATAATCGTTTAACCATTAAAATGCCACTGATCTTTAATTAGCTGCCAAACAAATATTAAATTCTATAAAACCCAGAACAATCAAATTTGTTACAGAAGAGACTGTAAACATCCTTACTTTTCTCTTAATTTTTGAAGTTCTACTTTCAAGTCCTCATCTTCAATTTCTGATTCATCATCACTACTCATTGGGGAAGATGGAGAATGTGTTTGAGCATAGGCTTGTTTTTTATGGAGCTGTAAACAATGCTTAATCTCTGGACCAGTTTTTGCCACTGACTTTGTATTACCAGCAAAGGTAACTGAAAAGTCATTAGAACAAGGCTGTTTCCCAGGAGTCAGTATGACTCTTTCTTTGTCCAGTAGTTTGTATCCAGACTGCACACTACTTCCTATGGCTGGAGCTTCTTCCAATATCTTTTTTGGGGTCATTGGCGATATATTAGTCTCACAAGTGATGCCGAAAGATATGAATTTGTCACTTTGCAGGATAATTCCTTTGTCTTCTTTAAGAGGTTTGTAAAGATTTTGTAACTTCTGAGAAGAAATTGAAGTTTGAGGATTGTGTGTTGTAGGCTCCATTTTGACTGAATGAGACCGTGCAGATTCAGTAAAGGCTCGAGTTTGTTCACTAGATTGCGTTGCTGTGTCCTTGAATCCTGGTCTGTGTTCTATTCCAAAAGATGTCATTTTCACTGACTGCTGTTGTGGAACTGTAATCACCTGAGATATAAAAAGGTAAATATGTCTAGCTCGACCTAATAAAAGGGTAAATCCCATAAAGAAATTCAACATCAAAATACAGCATACAATTAGATGGTCTGCTATCATGTATATGTATTGATACTACCAAAACTTTTACTGCCCATATTCAGTCTTTCAAATGGGCCCCTTGAATAGAGAGTGGCTTCACATTACTAAAATAACATCCCACTATTGAAATTGTTGAGATTTGAAGAACATGGAATTAAATTGATAAAAATGACACATCTAAACACCAAAAATTTGATCTATTTCTGTGTTCTCTTGCAGCTTTTAAAATCCCTACATTCTTTAGACTCACCTTTAAGGATGGCTTCAAAAGGTGAGGAGATGTGTCCAAGGTGAACAAATTAAATATGAAAGATCTATACTTAAGTATCTTCTATAGTCCAAAGTTCAAATGTCAAATGTTTTCATGGTGCTGGGGATAGAACCCAGGGCCTCACAGATGCTAGGCCAGTACTCTATCCCTGAGCTACATCTCCAACCCTGCTGTTTCTTTTGATAAGGCCCTTATAGACAAGGATTCAACCAAAGACACAAACCTGGAACCGACCCCGCTGAAATGATCCACTCATCACTTTACATTTACTCAAAGCCCTAGTATCAGCTGTGGAATCTTGTATCGGAGGACTGGGATCAGGAGGAATTGCTGATCTTTTATCTTCTATTCCCACTGTAAGTTTTGTCAAATTATAAGCAGAGAGAGAAAATTATTTTAAGACTATAATTTTTATATTATCAAAAATGAAGAAAAGTAGAACCAGTTTAACCCCTGCTAGACAATTAAAAAGTGTTAATGTAATAAGCAACGTTGTTAAAGTCCCTTACTCTAAACCAGACACTGCAAGATTTCTCCCGACACTTAGTGTCTATATGAAATGAATAACTGGAAAATCAAATTATTTACAAAAGGGAAAAATAAACAGCAATGGCCTTAATGGGACATATTGCATATATGAGCTATATGGAAAACGTGGCAAGATTTATGTATGAACAAACAAAATAAATGAAAAATGATGTTACCTAGTCTATGTCCCTGACTGTAAGCACACTACCTTGACGGACTTTTGATCTCTTGAAAAAGCTGGTTGACTGCCATAGCCTGTATGCCCAGCTTTTAAATTTGCGAGTCCAGGATTTCTTGCTAATAGGATTTTTGAGACTAGGACAAGTAAAGCTTAGGCCAAAATATCCACCTCCTGTCTGCAGATGAATGGCTCCTTCACTTGACACAGCAGCAGGATAGGCCTCTGGATCCCCTGGAAGGGAAGCATCTGGGCACATCTCCTAATGGAGAAAAAAAAACAAGAAACAAACAAACAAACAAACAAAAAACGAAAGAAAACAAAGTGGAAATAATTTAGGTAAGGTGGATAACTTTTATCTATTGGAGTTTCTTATATGGACTAAAATTATTGCTCAAAAATAACATTCTTTGTATAGCTGCATTAATAGTACCACATCAGACTGAAACTGAATCCTCCCCTTTCTTTGAAAATATTTAGATAACATGAAAAATGAGGATATTAAAATTTTCATACTAAATATTTTATTTTTAAAAATATTTTATTTATTCATTTTCAAGGAGAGAGAGAGAGAGAGAGAGAGAGAGAGAGAGAGAGAGAGAGAGAGAGAGAGCGCACCAGGGCCACCACCTTGTGGGTCTGGCTAATGTGGGTCCTGGGGAATTGAACCCGGGGCCACAGGCACTGGAGGCAATTGCCTTAACCGCTGAGCCATCTCTCCAGCCCTCATACTAAATATTTTAAGTCATTATATCAACTTGGAAAACTGAAAATTAAAATGTCATTTCTGTTATATGCAACAACTGCTAAAATGCATTCTTATATTTGATTTTTTGAGACAAGGTATTATGTAGCCTAGGCTGGCCTCACATTCACTATGTAGCTGAGGATGGCCTTGAACTTCTGATTCTCCTGCTTCCGCCTCCCAAGTGCTATGATTATAGGTATGCACTGTCATGCCTGGCTAAAAATGTTATTAAATGAAATGATCATTCATTATCCTGTTATTTAAGAGAGTTAAAGATGCTTGATATAACATAGAAATTCAAGATATTTAAAGCAGCTTGAATTAAAGAGAAATATCAAGAAATCAAGTTTCTTACTTTGTGCACACAGAAATTTACAAAGGAACAAAAATATGTGAAATGTTCTAAAAACTTTTTTTGTTTGTTTTTCAAGATAGGGTATTGCTGTAGCTCAGGCTGACCTTAAATTCACCACATAGTCTCAGATTGGCCTTGAACTCACTTCAATCCTCTGCCTCCCCAGTGCTGGGATTAAAGGTGTGCGCCACCACACCTGGCTCTAAAAACTTTTTTGTTAATATCAGACTGTGCTAGTTATAAAACCACACTACTTTTTTTGTCCTCCTACCTTTCTCCTTGGAAAATAAACACAGAATTAATTATTCTGTCTGAATGCTTTAAAAAGAAATTTTATATAATTATTAATATACAGAACCACAAATATCTTGATGATTACTAAAAACCTAGAAAATTAAAAACAGATATGAAAGCATAAAGAATGGAATTTAGTATGAATCTGAAGGAAGACAGCCTATTTACATAATAAGCACTATTAGCACTTAGGACAAATTCAGAGCTATTAAAGTAAGATTTTGTAGCTGGGATGTAGCTCAGTTGATATATTGCTGACTTGCATACACAATGCCTTGAGTTTAATCTCAGGTACCACATAAACTCAGTGTAGTGCCACATGCTTGTAATTCCAGCAATTGAGAGATGAAGACAGGATCAGAAGTTCAAGGCTATCTTCAACTATATAGCAAGTTCAAGGCTAGCCTGAGCTACATGAGACCCTGTCTCAAAAAAAGTGTAAGTGTGAAAATCAACTTTTAGTTTCTGAAGTCCCATTTTGTGTTAGTCATAATACTATTTAATAAGGAGAGAAAACATGCTAATAATATTACATTTCAGAAAGTACTGTTGGTTTTAATGAAATTACAAACAAGATTTTTAATATATGTAAAATGGATCGATATGGCATATTTACTATAAGTTCTAGTTTTCCTTATCAATTCAAATCCCTACATATGACAAAGAAAATAATACAGACACAAGACTGAAGGAATAAAAAGCAGATTATAACATGTAGAAAGTGTTTCAAAAATGCTCAAACTAGCATGTGTTTGGAAACATGCAAACACACACATAAATACATAAAATAAGTATTTAGAACAAGAGAGACTTGAATAGCCAAAACAATGCTTAAAAAACTCCACCCAATCTTTTTTCCTGTGGGTCTCTACAATACACCTTTTAATGCCCTTCTATTTACTGGCCTTCTTTTGTTTCCTTGAAAAAAGCCCCAAGTCGTTTGTCATTTCCTTAGTACTCTATATGGCATAATTGTCTATCAATCATAGATTTTTTTACTTTAATTACTTAATTTATTTAGGGGCTATTAAGCACTAGAATGTGACTCACTGTCAATTGATATTTCCTGAATGGGGGAGTATCCTGGTTGAGGTACCAAAGAAAGAACACCCAATTCCACTTCCCTTCTCTCCCTACCTCCACACCAAAAAGACATAAGAGTACCTGCTCCCCAAATAGGAATGCAAAATTGATTTTTTTGCCAAGAGAAAATTCATTGAAGGAAGATGACAACATCTAGGAGGAAAGGTCTTATTAGACTAGCTACTTCAGCTATGCTACAGGTAGTATTAAAAACAAATTAAAATGTATAGTGCAACAAAGCATTTCTCGGCTGAGTTGGCTCAATGCTTAAAAACCCTTGCTTGCACAGCCCGATGGCCCAAGTTTGATTCCCTACTCCTCAAGTAAAGCCAGATACACAACTTGGCGCATGTGTCTGAAGTTTGTTCACAGTGGTAAGAGGCCCTGGTGCACCCATTTTTCTGTCTCTCATAAATAAATATAAATAAATAAAAATTACTAAAAGAAATTATTTCTTACAATTACTAAATGAAGGTTATAATTTTTGGGTACTGAGAGAGAGTCACCGATCCCTGGCCCCCTGCGAGCGAGCCTGTCTCACTGGCCAGCAGGAGACAGGCTCCATGGCGAAAAGTGAACGCGTACAGTCTAAGACTCACACACTCGAGGCTGGGAGATGTGTCTGTGCAAATCTCAAAACTTTATTTCAGCATCCAACCTTATATACAATCCAAGGATGCATTGCATAGCCTTATCTCTTTCACAAGGGGGCTCAGGAAACAGGAACAAGGCTACAGGAACTCAGCCAGCAAAGCTTATTAGCACTTCTATCACCTTTGCCTCCAGGGGACACAGGTGTGCTAGGATTAAAGGTGTGTGCCCCCATGCCTGGCTTCTTTCTTAAACTTAGTTCAAGGTTACTCAGCTAGGCTGGGGCGTAACATCTCACCCCTTTTTTGTTTGTATGCAGGAGAGTTTGGCCACACACCCTGGGACCACCTCATTTGTCATAATTGTGGGGGAGTTTAGCTCCAAACAGAACCCCTCAGACCCCAGAACAAGGAGCAAGCCTCCAAAGTGGGCCCCCTCATATCCTGATAGAAAATTACTGTTGGGGGAAACAAAATTGGGCCCTTAGTGCCATGAGCTGTACCTCATTGACTTAAAAGCAATTAGCCTGGCAATGGAGACTTTCTAAACCAAGATTAAGAAGGCTTTATCCTGCTCTCTGAGCTCCCTTTGCTGGTTTAAGGGAGTCCTTAATGACTCCTGTATGAATAACAAAAGCATAATACAAAAGCACAATATTTCTTTAGTCCCCCCTTCACTAAGAAATAACATAAAACATAGTATAATACTTTTCACCCCCAAGAAATAACACAAAACATTTAGTCCTTGTCTATTTTGGAGGACCACTCCAGACAAAGATTTTAAGAGTTGCTTGAAGGGAGTTTTGATTAGACTGTTATAGATGTAAAGTCCATCTCTGCTCCAGCAATACCAAGTCTTAGGGCAAAGGCCAGGGTAGCTGCTTCTTGTCTTTCTCAGCAGAGTGGGGGAGATGGCTTGTGGGGGCAGGGTGCCATTCAGCTGCAGCAGTGGTTTCTGTGGGTCTGCAGAGGGCATGACTGTACTAAACAGGCTCTGGGAAGAAAAAAGAAAGAGGGAGAGGGGTGCCTATTCAATGTTATCCTAATTTTTAATTATATTTTAAATTTCTAGCAGGTACTTATATGGGGCAGGTCTCCCCAATGGGGAAGACATAGCCAAATCCTCTCCCAAGTCCTCGGCAACCTTGTGTGGGGTCTCATTCCTAAACTTACATAATTTCCCCCTCTCTTGAGGACACCCCAATTGCTGTTGGGAAATGGGGGCAAAGAAATCTCTCTCTCTTCTTTTTCCTGCTGAATAGGACACGAAATTAAGGCAACTGGGGGTATCCCTCAGAAAGGGGAGCGGTCCCTAGCTAAAGCCCATGAGAGAGGCCCAATAGCCATATCACACATTGCCAAGATTTTGTTCTGTCTCACATTGTGAGGCAGGAGGTGGGGTGACTCCCCCAGAAATGGGGAGCATTCTACATAGGGTGTCCAGTGGAGAGTGGTACACTGTCAGGTTGCTGTCCACCGTGGAAACTCAGATCCATCCCCAGAACTGTTTATCGAATGGCATCGTAGCATCTGATATGGTCTGAGATGGTTCCTGTATGGCTTGCAAAGCATAAGACATATATTAATAGTTATTAAGAAGAGATATATGTACAGCATTTTGTCTTAATAACAGCACAAGTGTTACAATATCTTATGATTATTACTATAGACAAAACATAGTTTTGGAAGCATTTTTAGCAATCAACCCAAGTATAGAGATCTAACCTGGAAGTCACCAGATTCAGAGTAGTTTAGAAAGACAGCATCTATGTTTGAAAACATACCAATTATCCAGGAGGGTTTGGAAACTCAAAGTGTAGAGGCTGAAAAAGTTTTCCTCAGACGTCTGAACTTGTACCCTGGAGTAGGGAATATGTCTTAAAGAGTTTAATTACACAAAATAAGACAATTGTTGAAATAATATCTTAGATGAAGACTCTGTGATTATCCACAATAAAGCAGAGTCCAGTCCTGTTAAATCAGAACAGCTGAATTTTAATATAATCCTTCGTGTATCTGTTTTTGAAGAGAAAACATTTGACAACCAATGTTGTTAACTTAACATTAGGCCTTAATTAACCTGATATATACTAATGATTCTTACAAACATAAGATAATTATGTCTTATCCATGACAGAAATTATGTAAAAATTTAATTAAGTTATTCCAACACATTTATCTAATAGGAGGATAGAAGCCACAATGACTGAAATTAAACCGTTAAGTTACATAAGTCCAATTATGACCGTTTGATAGCATTAGCATGAACAAATAGAAACCATTTAAACCCACAATGTTTTTAGATGTGAGAACCTTATTTTAGAAAATTAATACCAGTAAGCAACCTTTATCTTAAAAACTTAATTTGTCCAATAATTTATATATTGGCAAACAAATATAGCTAGCATGGGCGAGTACCTTAAGAGATCTTTCTGTACATTTCTCAACCCAAAAACAACCTAGTCACTGAGCCAATAGCTATAACTGGAGTGATCAAGTCCAGTGGTAGCAGTGGTCAGCCTACATGGTTTCACAAGCAAAAGTACAGTTGTACTCTGTTTTATAAAAACTTAGACTAGAGAATTATTTAGTACTTAAAGCTGTCCTGTGGCAGTCACTCTTTTCCTAAAGCTTGCTGTAACCAGTCCTTTTGACAGAACCCAGAATTAATTTTCTTATTAAGAGACTAAGCAAATATCTTTAGCAATTACTATATAGAAATTTGTAATTTTACCAAAATTTAGGAGTAGATTTTTTTTATAATGCCAAATGAGTATAACCATTGAAAAGTATCTCTCACCATTGAACAGCTTTATCCTTAACATAGACCTATAAGTAAGACACTTTCTAGGGGCATTCTTCCTCTTCTTTTTATTTATAAGCAAGCAGAAAACATACAGTACTTACAGCAGACAATGTCTCTAACCATTGTGCAATAGATGAGAAAAGAAAACTTATTTTTTTTCCTTTGACTCAGTTTACCCAAATAATCATGGACTTCAGCATCACAAAGAAGATACAAATCTCCTTGTGTTATTTCCCTTATATTCATCAATAAACCAGGGGGCCAGTTTGGCTTATGAGGAAGCATTGGGAAACATGTCTGTTTCTGAGTCTGCATCCAATGAGCTCTTTTGAACACAGAGTCAGATTGAGCACAATAATATCTTGATTTTTCTTTTATTGTTTAGTCCAAGATTTGAGAACCAGTACATATAGCTGGCTTTTATAGAATTGGCATCTAACACATACTTATCTACAGAACATAGTTGTTCATTCTTTATAGGATTAAGAGAAATTGTGCCAAATTGACTTAGCTATTTATTAAATTATATAAAATAAGTAATAAGAATTAGACATCTTTATTAATAGGAAATATGCAATATCTCTATGGATGCAATTTTAAGAAAATTAGCAACCCATATGTTTAATAATATTTATTAGTATAGATATAACCGTAGATTTTATAATCTATTGGTGCAAATACCTCTTCTAAATAAGCTATTAATAAGTTCTATAATATATATTAAGTATAGGTAAAACATAATGGTCCCTGATATAACTTTTACCTTTATTATACCTGGAACAATTTTGCTACCTTGATAACTTTTGAATATCTCTGACAAATCAACCTTCATAGAATTTTTAAAACTGATTGAGGTAGACTGAAAGAAAATAATAAGTCTGTGGCATAGCTAAAATTAGCACATTGTACATTAGACAGGTGCCCTTGAGTAACCCAGAAGAAGGAATTTCTTATCCCAGTAAGCATATAAATTGACCAGAAACCAAATCAATCACAAATTGACCAGAAATCAAATCAATTGAATTTAGCTTGCAGGGCCTTCCCTTCAAACAAAAGGCTGTACTCCCTGGGGTTAGCCCTCCCCCTTCAGCCCCAGGGGGCCTGCTTGTGGATTTCAGACAAGGCGGAAACCTGCATTTTAGACTGGCTGAAAGATATCACTTCTGTGGCACATATAGTTAGAGGAATAACAGACATATTATAACCCAAACCGGAGACTTTCTTGTATCAAATCCGTAAGTATGAGAGACATTGCATGCACCATGAGGCTTAACTATTACATCTGTATAGACAGAGAAAAAGCCTTATAAATTAATTTAAATTAAGTCTATTGAACTATACTTAAGTAACTCAAGTAAACCTAAATATTTATATATGACCATCATTGCTAGCATACTAGAAATGCAGGCCTCATTAGCATTATGTGTGCCTGCGCTGGGGCTGTGGTCTGTGTCTCAGACCTCCAAGCCTGACCTCCTGACATAAGCACAGCACTCTGAGCACTGGGTCCTGTGACTTTACTGTTGCGTGGGGCTGTGGTCTGTGTCTCAGACCTCTGAGTCCCATCTTTTGACAATGCACAGTGCCCTGAGCGCTTGGTCCTGACTTTCTGTCGTGTTATCCTTGGCCAAAGGATCTCATTCACCTCGATTTCTGATTCGCCCCAATGAGCAGAGGACTCCCCTGGGATCTCAGATTGACAAAATTAACAAGTATAGGACTGGGATAAGCAGAGCGAGATTCAAAGAGCAGAGCAGAGAGGAGCGACTTGGGGTGGGACACCTTCAGCACTGGCAGCTGGAATCCAGGCACAAAGCTTCTTTCTAAAACTTAGTTCAAGGTTACTCAGCTAGGCTTGTGCACAACAATAATAATTATAAATAGTACTTATACACAGGTGAATAGAGAATCTTATGGGAGAATATGAAAAAATGAACACACAACTAAGATCACCAGAAAAAAAAATCAACACTGAAAGACAGCAATAAACTCAGAAAGGAATAGACAACAAAATAGCACTGCTAACATAGAATAAGATCTTAATATCACCAGAGAGATGTGCGACTACACAGCTATACATTACCTTACATATGTACATAAAACAAAATTTTAGTCATTAATGGATTTCATGTATGATGGTGGTCCCATATGA
Organism: Zapus hudsonius; assembly: GCA_004024765.1. Taxonomy (NCBI): domain Eukaryota; kingdom Metazoa; phylum Chordata; class Mammalia; order Rodentia; family Dipodidae; genus Zapus; species Zapus hudsonius. The sequence continues at coordinate 4,974 of PVHP010040389.1, read as the reverse complement.
TTATAATGCATCTGAAAAACTTCTATTGCATTTCCATTGTACTACACTTGTCAAAAGTGTTCAGTACCCTGCAACACAGATTTATAGCGTAGGAACAAAAGACTGTACAATATAGCTTCACTGTATAGTAGGCTATACTATTTAGATTTGCACACTCTATAAGCTAGAGTTATTAGAAATTTAAAAATATGATCTTTTTTTAGAAAAGACTTTAAAATATTTTAATTATTTGAGGGAGAAAGAGAGAGAAAGGGGCAGACAAAGACAGAGAATGAGCACGACTACAAACGAACTCCAGAAATGCACCACCTTGTACATCTGGCTTTACGTGGGTACTGGGGAATTGAACTCGGGTCCTTCTGCTTTGCAGGCAAATGCCCTAACCTATAAGTCATCTCTCCAGCCCTAAAAATATGATCATTGATGCAAAAAAAAGAGATTGCAAACACCTTAAAAATTGAGAACTCTTCCCATTACAGAAAGCAGAAGGATACAGATGAAAGGTATGATATGAAAAGTTAATAGGCAACAAAAACAGAAAATAAAGAAATAAAACTACCTCTATTCTCAGATGACAAAATCTTACATATAGGAAATTTGAAAAAATCCACAAAACTATTCAAGCTTGGAGCCTATCAATAAATTTAGCAAAGTTGAAGGAAATAGCCCTAACACATGAAAGTAGTTAGAGTTAGGAGGGGTGGCTCATGCCTGTGTTCCCAGAATTAGAGAGGTTGATAGGAGAACTGCTATGAGTTTGAGTTTTCTGCTAACCTAGATTGCAGAGACTCTGTCTCAAAAAAAAAGGGGGGGTACTGGAGAGATTGCTCAGCGGTTAAGGTGCTTGCCTGCAAAGCCTAATGACCTGGGTTTGATCCTCCAGTACCAGGTGAAGCCAGATGCACAAAATGGCATATGCATCTGGAATTTGTTTGCAGTGGCTAGAGGCCTTGGTGCTCCCATATTCATTCTGTCTCTCTGTCTCTGTGTGTCTCTCTCCCTCCCTCCCTCCCTCCCTTGCTCCTTGCAAATAAATAAAAAAAAGAAAAAATCAGTAGTATTTGATTAAATGAACAGCTGCTACTCGTATTGTCAAGCTTTTGGTTTTCTAAACCTGATACACTTCCATTAGTTCTTCTAAACCTAAGATCTTCCTTTGTGGAAAATATTCATGTATAAAGGCTCATATAACAGTTTACTTCCTCCCTTACCATAGTGAAATCTTCATATTTACAAAGATTTCAATTAACTCTTCTTATTCAAATTAAAATGCCTGCTTCCTTCATCTACTGCTTTTATTTCTTAAGGCCATACTATGTTCTTTACTATTTTAACTTTAATATAATATTCCTTTTATATGTCACATGTAAATGATATGTCAGATACAGACAACAAAAATCAAACCTGAATTATGATGGCTGATAGATTAATGTGATCCAGAATTTTATTTCATCATGGGTCTGTTAATCATTTCTCTATCTCTAAGGATCTACTTTCCTGTCTATTTACCCTTGCCTATATCAGATTCTAGAAATGAACTTCCTAGTAATATGAGATGATAACAACAACAGAGAACAATGAACCAAGGTTCCCAGAAGAAGCCACACCTGTATTATTAGAACTTCAATGATGGACTCAAAGGTCAAAGCCAAAGTTATGTTGGGCTACACAGCCTTTTAGAACCAGCCAACCTATTGATTATCTCTGCATGTGTCTTAACATCTCCATGGTAACACCTCATATTCTAACTTTTAGTTTTTCTAGATATACCCCTTCTAGAGCATATACTACTAGACCTACATATAAAAGCTTACTTCCTCCAAGATAAAGCTTTCTTTTATGTCATAGCTAGCCACTAAACCTTCTGCCTTTCAATGCCAGTATAAAAGTATAAAAATCTTTCTTCAAAATTTAACAACTACAATTCCTATATGGTTAAGACTTATACTTGACCACCATATACATTATATTTTTCTTATTCTTTAATGATCCTCTTTGATTATTATATCCATAAGTCATCTCTAGTCCATTTGTTAAGTCAGATTACTGTCCACCATACCACATGGACTCAAATGAGCAAGATTCTTCTGACAGATACGTGAATTCAATGGCCCTCATCCCACAGGCCTCCTCCTCTACGTCCCTTTTCTTTGAAAAAATTATTTATTTACAAGCAGAAAGAGATATAGAAGAGAGAGACAGAGAGAGAGAGAGAGAGAGAGAGAGAGAGAGAGAGAGAGAGAGAGAAAATCAGGGACTCTAGCTGTGGCAAATGAATTCCAGATACATGTGCCACTTTGCGCATTTGGCTTTATGTGGGTACTGGGGAATCAAACCTGGGTCATTAGGCTTTGCAGGCAAGCACCTTAATCTCTAAGCCATTTCTCCAGCCCCTCTACCTCCCATTTCTATAAAGGCATCCCTCTAATTCCATTTTATTTTTACATAAGCAAAAAGGCTGGAATATTAGAATACATGTGATCACATTAAGAGTTCTCTGCTGCCCAAGCTGGGCTGAGGCAACCTGGACTTTTAATTTACACTTGTATCCATTTACCCTCATGCCTTGGCCCCATCCCATACCCCTGTTGCAGCAGACCTTCTGGTTTCCAGGGAAACCATAGTCCACATGGGTTATGGCCTTGGAACCTGTGACTCCAAATAAATAGTGCCTCTGTGGTTCCTAGTACAAAGATTGAGTCACATATAGTAAAACCTCCCTTCCTCCCGACAAAAAGTTGTAAACAGCAAGCAGCTTTCTTTGTCCACTGAAAGCCGAAACCCCTTTTTGGGTTTGCTAATGCCACCATGTTCTTTCATGGTGCCTCTAAAAAATCTGTTTTCCTAAAGAAAGAAATGTCTCTGGCGTCTCTCTACTAAACCCGCATTTTCTTTTCAATCTTACTTTATAAGTGCGTGGCTTAATACCACGATAGTGATCTGAAATAAAAAAAAGACACACTTGAAAACACAAGGAAAAAGAAAACAAAATAAAAAAATGAAGTGTGGCTGGGGATGTAGTTTAGTACAGGTGGAATGTTTGTCTAGTATCTTTAAGGTCCTGGTAGACAGGAGAAGAAGAGAGAGGGAAGAAAGAGGAAGAGATACAGAATTGTTAAGAGTTATGAGGGTACATCTAGCAATCCAGTTATCTACACAATTTCTCAGTGGAAAATAGAGAGACAACAAAGTGGGAGGGGGAACAAAAGCAAAGTTTACTGGAGCTATAAAAAACAAAAAGACACAAACCTTCAAATTTAAAAGAAGAGTGATGTACAAGATAAATAGAACAAATGATATACCTAGACACATTCTGATAGTCAAAACTCAAAGGCAGTTTCAGAAGAGCTTTCAGATCTGTGTGATACAATAGTCACTAACCATATGTGGTGGTCTACATTTGGATTAAATTAAAAATACAGACCAAATTTATACTAGCCACTTTCCATGTATTGAATAGTCACAAATAATGTTTACTTATTGAACATTGTCACACTGTGAAAAGTTCTACTAGACAACATTGGTCTATAGTAGATACAAGCTATCTACACACAAGCAAACAAACTGATAATCCCATAACAACAATGGAAGCTAAAAATCAATGAAATAGTGTCTTTTACATTCAATGAAGAAACAATTTTGATCCAACCTCAATCCTTCAGTGTGAAGTAAATTAAACATAATTTAAAGCATGTAAAAAACAAATTGTAGCCAGGTGTGGTGGCACACACCTGCCTTTAATCCCAGCACTCAGGGAGGGGGAATCACAGTGAGTTTGAGGCCGCCCTGAGATTACATAGTAAATTCTAGATCAGCCTGGTCCAGAGTGAGACCTTACCTTGAAAAAAATGTCACTTATGCAACAAATTAGAGAATATTACATATAGAAGTACTTTTCAGGGGAGCAAGATGGCCAACAACTAATAGCCATGCCAGGAAGAGGCTAAATATGGAAATAGAATCAAGTATGGAAAATCACCGAGGAATGATACCGAGCCAACTCACAAGCTTTGCCACCAGGCTTAATATAATTGAGGAGAAACAGACGGATTTAGGTAGATCAGTGTCTGAACTAAAGGCAAACCAGAAAATAGAAGAACTCAAGAATCAGCTAACCAAACTGAAAGAAGACATAAGCAAATAGAAGAATGAGTATCAGGAAGCAGTAAGTCAAACCTTGAAATGAAAACACAATTCAACATAAAGATAGAAGCAATTCAAAAAGCTATATCAGAGGGGGAAGATGGCTGACTAGCAGACACGCCATAAACCTCGGGGAAATTAGGACCAGGTTCTTCAGCAGGGACCCAGCTCGTGGGCATTAGCTGCAGCCATGAGCCAAATTCCAGGAACCTCCGAGTACAGGATCTGCACGACTGGAAGCTGACAGCGTGGAAAAGAGCTTGCAGGAAGCAGTGAGTCCTGTGCTCAGCTGCCTGCCGCCTGAGCCTCTCTTTTGGCAGGCCGGCTTTCCTTGGGTTTTGGCCCCCACCCTCCCGCCCTCTGTCTATCCCGCCCCTCCCGGGCACTTACCTGTCTTTCTTTTTCAACTTTCTGACGGTTTTTCAAATTTATTTCTGATATTAATATTCTTTCTCAATCGACCATCGGTACACAGCCCCTCCCCCCGTCCTAGGGCCTCCAGCGCATCTGCCCGCCTCTCCGTCCCGGGGGCTCTGCCTCCCGCCATCTGCTGCTTCCCTCCCTGATCGCTTCTACTTCTTCTTCTGTCCCTCTTCCACCGCAAACGGGGCTCCTTTGTACCCCCCTACCCCTGCCCCCCAGCGTGTCTGCCGCACCCCTCCCCCATCGCTTTTTTTTTCTCATTCTAACTTTCACCAGGACCAGGGGCTCCTCCTTAGCCCCTCCTACCACCATCAGCCGCGCCCCTCTCCCATCGCTTTCTTTCTCTTACTTTCTCTCTTTCCCTGGGACCGGGGGCTGCTTTGTAGTCCCGCTTCCACCCTCCGTCTG
>PVHP010040388.1:0-15889 GCA_004024765.1 Zapus hudsonius | reverse complement strand
TTACATATACTTTTGTGGAGTGCTTCTGTAGAATAAATTTCTTGCGGTAGCATTAGTGGGTCTGAGCGTCTGGAGGTTTCCAGGGTGACATTAGTGGGTGGGTTGTGTCTGTCCATTCTCTCTCTTTGGTTTGTTCACAGCAGCAGCTGTTGGTATCCTGCCGAAGTCTGCCCTCCATCTGGCCAGTGGCTGGCAGAGGTATGTGGCAGTTAGCATTCCACTTTGTTTTCCCCGAGTCTGGTCTTTTGTGATCATTTAGTAGCCTGGATGGCTTCCTGGAAATTCTGATTTGGAGTCTGAATTGCTACTTTATATGGAGCCTAACGAAAATGGGATAGGCCACTGGGCCAACACCCTTGACCAGAGCCCACCTGCTCATTGTAAGTCTGAGGGCGAGTGGGTATAGGCGGTGAAGAGATGGACATGCGATTTCATCCTTGAATCTTGAATGGAGGGCTCCTTACGTCATGGGACTTTCTTACTTGGTCATCATGTCCTCATGGAGTGATGAAGGGCAGATGCAGATGTAATGACTCCCAGGATGCAGGGGTCAACTAGACCCTTTGCCAAACAGGAAAGAAAGCAAAGCTGTACTTCATGTTCCTGCTGTGATGTTTTTCTTGATCTGCGGATAGGAGAGGGTGAGGAATAAGGGAATCAAAGGTCAGTCCTTTACATGCCCATTAATAAACAAACACACATTGAGCAGTTACTTTGGATCAGGTATCATGGTTGGTGCTGAGGCTCCAGAAATGACCCAGGCATAACTCATACCTTTGAGACCCCACAGAAGTTTTTCCTTTGAGTCCTTGAAGACATTTGATTTTTCATTAGCAACAGGAGTGGTGGTGATATAATAAAAATAGCTCTGAGCTCTAACCTGGATCTGAGGCAAGGTTGTAGGTATAAATGGGATCTATGGTGGTTATCTTCTTGTTGCTGGGACCAGACATCTGACCAGAAGCAGCTTGTGGGAGGAAAGGGTTTATTTTGGCTTCATCAAGGTGGCGGGAACATCAAGCAGATAGCTGGGTGTTATATCTTTTCACATCAGCAGGGAGGGATCTCCAAGAATGAGCTATGAATACCTAGTGGGGCTGGGCTGATAAACCTCAAGGATCATCCCAGGGATACACTTCCTCCAGCAAGGCTCCACCTCCCTCCTCCAAAGGCTCCACAATTTTCCAAAACTGCCATCAACTGGATCAAGTAGTCAAGACACATGAGCCTATAGGGGGACCTCTCATCCAAACCTCCACAGGTCCTCTACAAAAGAGACTTTTCTGTATACATATTAGAAGCTAAAGTTTCATGTTTTGATTAGAGAAGATTTACTATAGGTGATTTAGAAAAATAGAAAGAAAATTAGAGATCAACTGTATAGACCTTTCACCCAGAGCACACACACATTGTGAAAAAGTGGTGTGATGGTTAGGTTTTGTTGTCAACTTGACCTTTTTAGTATCTTGGGTGGATCTCTGATGTTGTTTACAGAAAGGCAGCCTCTCAGTAGTGGGGAAGGATTTAAGGAAGCTCTGGGGAGCTAGAAACAGACTTCCCTTCCTGGGAGGGCAGTGCAGGAAGGAAATTCCAGAGAGGGAATCAACAAGTCTGGGACAGGGTTGCAAGATGCTGCTCTAAGGCTATAGATAAAGTGAGAAATCTCTTCTTCCTGTCTGTTCTGTGTGTGTGTGTGTGTGTGTGTGTGTGTATGTGTGTGTGGTGCTGGTGATGGGTTTTTCTCTCTCTGCTTGGACCTGTGAAAGGGGGCCAGCCTCTTTCTCCATTATGGAGCTTCCCTCGGATCTGTAACTTCAATAAATCCTTCCTCCTTTAACTGTGCCTGGTTTTTGGAGATTCATCCCAGTGGCATGTGGCTATGACAGGTGGTATATGTATGTTTGGAGACATTTATGTATAGATGCATTTTAAAATCAGCATGGAAATTCATACTTTATATTCTGTTTTGTGTCATACCTTTTCACTTAAATTATATTAGGAGCATTTCACATATCTTTGAATAGTCTCCAATAGGATATGTGATGAACTATGGTATTATGAATTATATTATAAATTTATATTATAACATATTTACTCTTGTAATCTACTTAGTCAATTAACATGTTGTCAGACTTATAGCATATTTCTAAGCCCTTGCTATTAAAGATTGTTCTATACAAAGGTCCATTTTATTAATGTTCCTGAAAATTTCTCAAATTCTTTTTATAATTGAACACCAGAAACTGAGTCACTTGGCCTAATATTGTGGGAGTTAATACACTTTTTTAAAATCTAAATTATTCTTCAGAAAGAAAAGAGAGAATGCCAGTGCAATCTCATCAACACTTTGTAATTGTTTCACCAGATTTATTATTTTTTTTCGAGACAGGGTCTTGTTATGTAGCCCAAGCTGGCCTTGAACTCTTGATCCTCTTGACTCACACAATGATAGGATTCACACTGGAATTTATGATCTGGGATTTGAGACAAAAATTCCAGACACCTTGGGCTGGGGAGATAGATTAGATGCTAAAGAGCTTTCCTGGCAAGCATAAGGATCCAAATATGATCTCCATTACCAATTGTAAATGGCAGGCATGGTGGCACAGCTTGAAATCTCAGGGATGGGGAGGCAGAAACAGGCAGACCATGGGGCTTGTGGGCCAGCTGACACTGATGAGTTCCAGGCCAATGAGAGAGACTGTGTCAAACAAGAAGGGTGGGTAGGACCTGAGGAACAACACCCAAGGATGTCCCCTGCTTTCACCCATGCACCTGCACACACATGCACACACACATGTGCACCTGCACACACACATACATTTATACCTACATACACATGCATGTGCACCTGCATGCAGACACACACATGCATGTGCACTTGCAATGCATGTGCACCTGCACACACAAGCACACGCACATGCATGTGCACCTGCACACACAAGCACATACACATGCATGTACATCTGCACACATACATGTGCACCTGCACACACAACCTGCACACACAAGCACACACACATGCATGTGCACCTACACACACATGCACGTGCACCTGCACACACACCTGCACATGCACTGTATGCATATGCACAAAAATGCACGTGCACTTGCATGCACACACATGTTCACCTGCACACACAAGCACACACACATGCATGTGCACCTTCACACACCTGCACACACACATGCAAGGAAAAGGTTCCAGACTCCATCTTTTCTGCACATCCTAAATGAAGTGATGGCATGGAAGTGCTGTGGGCTGCACAGTGGGACAGTGTTACTGTGACTGTCCTCTGCAGCCAGGTGACAGAGATGATGCTAGTGGGGCAGGGAGCACACAGACTCTGTCAAGTCACTGACCCATGACTTAGTGGGCGTGCAATCATCTTACATTAGGTGGCCACAATAAAAAACTGTCTTAGACTTGGTCACTTAACAAGCAAGAACTCATTCTCACAGTCTTAGGTGCAGGGAAACCCAAGCTCACTTGGGATGCTCTCTGGTTGATTCTCTGAAGCGTCCACTTCTGCATTTTCCAGTGACTTCTCTCAGAGAAAAAGCTCATTTATCAGGGCTGTTCCCTCATGACCTAATGATGTCCCCAAAGGTCCACCTCCAAACAACATTATTTTGGGAGTTATGGCTTTAGCATATGGATTTGGGGAATAAGAAGACATAAATGTTCAGCTCATTATAATAATAATAAGCAATATGTTTCAGGTTCCAGATTTTCAGTTTGTTCACATGTGAACAGAAAGAAGGTGCATGTGCAGAGGGTTGTTATGAAAATGGCATTACCTGATATGCATTCACATAACAGGCACTTAATTAAACAGACACTAGCTGTACAAATGGCAGACCCAGTCCTCCTCAGGTAATTTGGATATTACTTGACTGATCTTAAAACTGCGCTTTAAAACCAATGCATAGCCCACCCCCTACCCAGACAAAGCCTTTAAAAATTATTGACAGGCCCCCAGACCCCAGGCGAGGCCAGGTTAGGGAGCTTCACCTTGGCTTCCCACTAGCCAATGCACCTTGGGATCCTGCCCACCGATCCTGACTTCTGGCAGGCTCATTCCCCAGCTTGCTCCTGTTGCTGAAGGTTTGAGCACCCCTCCCTCCCCACTGCCTGCCATTAGAGAAACCAAGCACATGCCACAACCTTTCCCGTCCTGGCTGCAAATTTGTGTGTGGGCCCTTCCCCTGCTGAGGGCTCGTGAAAAAATCAATCTCTCATCTGGAAATGGGAAGGTCAAAATGCACAAAGAACACACAGGCAGAGTGCCTCACACCAAGTTTTTCTAGCCTCATTTTGGAAGACCCCAATGAAAATATCAAAGAAGGAGCACAAATGCAAGACCAGGAGATGACAATATGTGTAGGACAACTCTGAATGAAGTCCATATCCAGATTATTAATGGAATTGGAAGCAAAAGTTGGTTAAGTGGAAATGTGCAGAATCAGCTCACAAGCTTCACCACCAGGCTAACACAATTGAGGAAAAACAGATGGACTTTGGTAGAACAGTAAATGAGCTAAAGGCAAACCAGCAATCTGAGGAGCTCAAGCATCAACTGGCTAACCTAAACAAAGATATAATCAAATACAAGAATGATTACCAGGAAGCATGGAGTGAAACAACCTTTGAAATGAAAATGCAACAAAGATTTGGAGACAATGCAAAAAGCTGTATTGGAAAACCAAAACCAAATGGAGATATTAAAAATATCTCTAGAATCCCTCACTACCAGAGTTAATAACCTGGAAGATGGAACCTCAGACATGGAAGACAAAGCAGAAGAAATAGATCAGGATAACAAAAATCAGATAAATTCAAAAAAGCATGCAAACAAAATATGAGGAAACTCTGGGATACCCTTAAACAACCAAAACCCTGAATCATGGGGATACCACAGGGGAAGAAATTCAGGTCAAAGGCATAAAGAACATATTCAAGAAAATTATTGAAAAAAATTTCCCCATTCTTGCAAAAGAGTCCCATTCAGATCCAGGAAGTACACAGAACACCAAACAGGAAGGACCAAAGAAGGAACAAAGACACAAGATAGTAAAACCCTAAATACTGAAAGCAAAGAGAGGGTTCTAAATGCAGCAAGAAAAAAAAAAACCAAATAATCATATATAAAGTAACATCAGATTTCTCCATGGAAACCATGAAAGTGAGAAGATCTTAGAATGGAGTACTTCAAAGCCTAAATCACTATGGATTTCAACCCAAAATAATGTACCCAGTGAAACTGTTCCTCATATTAGATGGAGAAAGGAAAACATTTCATGATAAAAGCCAGCTCTACAAATATATGGATGCAAAACCAAACCTATAGAGAAAACTCCATGAAATAGTCCACACAGAAGAGTCGAACAACCAACCCCAAGAGCCTTCAGGAGGTCAGCCATGATAAAAAAGTGTAAAAGGTCAAAACAACACGAGAGGCATCAAATCCCATAAGTGCTTCACCATGACAGGGATTAAATCAAGCCTCACAATTATAACTTTGAATATTAATGGCCTTAACTCTCCAATAAAAAGACACAGACTAGCAGACTGGATCAGAAAAATGGACCCTTCCATTTGTTGCCTTCAAGAAACTCACCGAACCTCTAAAAACAGAAACCTCCTCAGAGTAGATGGATGGAAACTGATCTTTCAAGCAAACGGAATCAAAACACAAGTGGTTGTGGCCACATTAATATCTGACAAAATAGATGTTAAACCAAATCAGAAAGGACAATGAAGGACACTTCTTACACATCAAGGGAACAATTCAACAAGAGGAATATCACTATCATAAATATGTATGCAGCAAATACAGGTGCACTACATTTCATAAAGCAAAACTTATTGAAAAACAAAACAAAAATAAACTCCAACTCCATCACAGTTGGAGACTTTAACACACCACTATCGTCTTTAGACAGATCATCCAGGCAGAGGGTCAGCAGGAAATCATAGAGCTCAACAACACCATAGATCAACTAGACCTAACAGACATCTACAGATCATTCCATCCCAACTCTACTGAATACACATTCTTTTCAGCAGCTCACGGAACTTCTCCAAAATATAAAATATGCCTCAATAAATTCAAGAAGATTGACATAACCCCTGCATCATTTTGGATCACAGTGCACTTATGCTGGAAATAAACAATGGGAGAAAAAACAAAAAATATAGCAACTATTGGAAACTGAACAATGCGCTATTAAAGAATGAATGGGTAGTTCAAGAAATTAAAAAGGAAATTGAAAAATTTCTTGATCTAACTAATAACAAAAATACAATGTGCCAAAACTTATGGGACACTATGAAGGCAGTCCTGAGGGGAAAATTTATAGCACTAAGTGCCTTTATAACAAAGACAGAGAAATCTCAAATTAATAACCTAACTGCCCACCTAAAGGCATTGGAAAAAGTAGACCCTAGGACCTCAAGACAAAAAGAAATAATTAAGATCAGAGTGGAGATCAATGAATTGGAAACTAAGAAAATGATTTAAAAAATTGATAAGACATAGAGCTGGTTCTTTTAAAAAAAAAAGATTGACACACCCTTGTCCATTGTAACTAAGTAGAAAAAAGAGAAAGTTCCAAATCAACAAAATCAGAAATGAAAAGGGAGAGATCACAACAGATACCAGTGAAATTGGAAGAATCATCAGGACATACTTCCAAAACCTCTACTCCACAAAATTGCAAGAAACTGATGAATTCCTGGACACCTACCACCTGCCAAAACTAAAACCAGAACAGATAAAGCTCCTTAATAAACCTATCACATCCACCAAGATTGAAAATGTAATTAAAAAAAAAAACCTCTCCAAAAGGAAAAGTCCAGCATCTGATGGATTCTCAGATGAATTCTACCAAACCATCACAGAACTGAACCCACTCTTTCTGAAGCTCTTTCTGGATACTATAGAACAGAGAATGCTTCCCAAAACCTTCTATCAAGCTACAATTAACCAAATACCAAAACCAGACAAAAATACAACAAGAAAGGAAAACTATAGACCTATATCCCTCATGAACTTAGATGCAAAAATTCTGAACAAAATCCTTGCAAACTGAATCCAGCAACACGTCAAAATTATTATCCACCTTGACCAGGTAGGCTTCATCCCAGGGATGCAGGTTTGGTTCAACATATGGAAGCCGATTAATGTGATCCACCACATTAATAAACTCAAACACAAGAACCACATGGTCATCTCAACCGATGCAGAGAAGGCCTTTGACAAAATTCAACATCACTTCATAATCAAAACTCTGGAGAGAATTGGCATAGGGGGCTTATACCGCAACATAATAAAGGCCATATACAAAACAAAGCCCAAATCATACTCAATAGGGAAAGACTTAAAGAGTTTCCACTAAAATCAGGAACAAGACAGGGGTGTCCACTCTCACCATTGCTCTTCAACATAGTGCTTGAAGTCCTAGCCCAAGCAATAAGACAGGAGAAAGACATAATAGGTATACAAATTGGAAAGAAGTGAAACTATCCCTTTTTGCAGATGTCATGATCCTATACATAACAGACCTGAAGGTTAGTACCATTAAATTACTGAATCTGATAAATTCCTTTACCAAAGTGGCAGGATACAAAGTTAACACACAAAAATCAGTAGCCTTCCTGTATGCAAATGATGGTCATAAGGAATAAGAAATCAAGGAAACAATCCTGTTTCCAATAGCCTCAAAAAATTAAATACCTGGAATAGCACTAAACAAGGATGTCAAAGATTTGTATAATGAAAACATAAAAATGCTCAAGAAGGAAATCGAGGAAGATGTGAAAAAATGGAAAGATCTCCCATGTTTCTGGATTGGTAGAATTAATATTGTGAAAATGGTAATACTTTCAAAAGCTATATGCAGTTTCAATGCAATTCCAATAAAATTACCAACTTCATACTGTGCAGACATAGAAGAAATAATCTCCAAATTTATTTGGAAGGGGAAAAGGCCTCAGATACCCAAAACTATCCTGAGTAAAAGAAGCTCTTCAGGAGGTATCACCATACACAATCTAAAGATATACTACAAATCCATAGTAACAAAAACAGCATGGTACTGGCATAAAAACAGTAGACAGACCAATGGAACAGAAGACCCTGCCCTAAGCTCAAGAAACTATACTTGCTTCATATTCAACAAAGGTGCCAACAACATTAACTGGTGGAATGATAGCATTTTCAACAAATGGTGCTGGACGAATTGGCTAAACTTATATAAAAAAATGAAACTAGATCTACTCCTCTCACCATGCACAAAACTCAACTTTAAATTGGTTAGAGACCTCAACATAAGACCTGGTACTCTGAATACCCTAGAAGTAAAAAAGAGGAGGAACTCTCCATGAGATAAGAGTAGGGAAAACTTAAACAAACTTCCAGTTGCCCAGGAAGTGCAACAATCACTCACCAATAGGATCTCATCAAGCTTCTCTACAGACAAACACACCACACTTAAAGCCAATAGATCACCATCAGAATGGGAGACAACCTATGCCAGCTATTCCATGGACAGAGGCCTAATATAAAAAACCTACAAAGAACTCAAAAAATAAAGTAATAAAGATCAAACAGCCCTCTCACAAAATGGGGTACTGAACTCAACAAGGAATTTACAGAGGAGGAAACACAAATGGCCTACTCTCATTTAAGAAAATGTTCAATGTCACTAATCATCAGGGAAATGCAAATCAAAACAACAATGAGATTCCACCTCACTTCAGTCAGAATGGCAATCATTAAAAAAAATCCAAAAACAACAGATGATGGTGAGGATGTGGGGGAAAAAGGAACCCTTATTCACTGCTGGTGGAATTGGAAACTCGTACAACCACTTTGGAAAGCAGTGTGGATGCTCCTAAACAGATTGGACATAGAGCTATCAATGAAACCAGCCATCCCTCTACTGGGCATCTACCCTTGAGATGTCACACCTCAGCAAAGAGACATTAGCTCAACCATGTTTATAGCAGCTTCATTCATAATAGCTAAGAATTGGAATCAACCCAAATGCCTATCAATGGATGAATGGATATCAAAATTGGATATCAAAAATGGTACATATATACTATGGAATTCTACTCAGCTGAAAGGAAAAATGACATAATGAAATTTATAGAACAGTGGATGGACTTGGAGCAGATCATTCTTAGTGACCTCACACAAGAACAGAGATTCAAGAGCCGCATATTCTCTCTCATATATGGTTCCTAACCAGGTTAAGCCTGAATTTTAAGAAAACCTGTAAGATGAATTGAGAGATGAACAAAGGGGTTCAAAGGAATTGGGGGGGGAGGAAGAGGAGGGCAGGGAGACTTACATACCAATCTAACCAATAAAGAAGGATACCTTAAAATCCTTATTTTTATGCAGAAAGCACTCTAGGAAGCCAAGGGCATCATCAGGTAAGGAAGGCCCCGAATAGGGCAGAGGTGGCCTAACCCCAAGACAAGTGGTTCTGGCCTGTAACTCCTGATTGAAGAGACCCATAACATCCCCAAAGTAGGACAGGCTTATGTCAGAAGCTCTTGAATACCTGTCCCAGGCAAAAGATAAAACCCTATTGCTGAATATATCACAGACTGTCATCAAACAACACCGAGAGACCCGGCTTAATCAAGAATGGCATCCAGCCCTATTCTCCTTTCCTCTTTCCCTCCTTTTCTTCTTCCCTCTCTGTCTTTCTGTCTCTCCCTCTCTCCATTTCCTCTCTCCCTTTCTGCTTCACAGCCAGAGTGTAAGCACAAGAAAGGAGACAGTGGTTTCAGCCTAGGATGTGGTGAGGGTGCAAGGGTTGTTCATTCTCCTACAGCTCCTATTTGTATCCTTTAAAAGCACTAGCTTTTAAATCCAGAGGACATCCTGGCTCCGGAATATTTCTCTTCCTTTATGAACTCTGCTCCCAGGCACACAGAACACAATGTTAGTCTGTGTTCATTTTAGAGGTTCACACCTGATCACCAGGTAAAAATGGCTTCTCAGAGTTTCCTTCTGTCTTCAGGGTCTTACCTCTGATGGGACTCGATGCTGGCCTTTGTTCAAACACCACTCCTTCCCCACTTCTGTTTCTGTGGTCCATTCTTGGGATGCCCTTTCTCTGTGTCTTCCAGACTCCTCAGTGGCCGACTCTGTGATTGTTAGGTTTTGTTGGCAACTTGATCTTTTTAATTATCTTGAGTGGGTCTCTGAGGATGTTTCCAGGAAGGCAGGCTCTCAGTAGGGGGTAGGATGTAAAGAAGCTCAAAGAAGGTAGAAATAAACATCCTTTCCTGTGTGGGCCATGCAGGAAGGAAATTCCAGAGACTCAGGAAGCCATTAAGTCTGGGGAAGGGTTGCAAGACCCCACCCTAAGCCTATATAAAGGGGAAGAAATTCTCTCCTTGGCCCTCCTGCCTGTTTGCTGTTCTGTGTGTGTGGTGTAGGTGATGGGTTTTCCTCTCCACTTGGAACTGTGAAAGAGGGTCATCCCAGCAGTGTGTGGCTGACTGCGACAGACTCCACAGAACTTTCCTTCTGAGCACCTGCCCCCTCCAAACACATCTCATTTCTCTTCTGTTTTTGTTTCCCGAGACTTTAAAATTAGATGCAATTTAAATTTGGTAATTATACCACAAGGAAACAACCTTCCTAAAATGTGGAGTCCTTGGCAGTGGAAAACCAACTCTATCTTTGCTATCACATAGTTGATGCTGCTGTGGGCTGGGTCTGAGGCCCCTGGACCTAGCAGCCAAGCTCTGGAGTTCAAGAACCTTCCACACTGAGCCCAGTCACTTCTGCCCATCAGGGATGTGGAGAACAGCCAGAGTTGCCAGGGGGGAACTTTGCCTTCCAGCTCTGGGACAGTCAGTCTCACCTGCGATTTCAGATACTTGGGATGTGGGTGGAGCGTGGGGGGCACGTGATTTCTTCTAAATGAGTTACTTCTGCAGGCTGCTCCTGGTAACTTTTCCCTCCACACTTGAAGCAGGGGGATGGAAGGCTTCACTTGCACCATTATAGAGTGCCCTGAGCTCTGTCTCCAAAAGGCAGGAGCAAATGCATTAATGTGAATAAAAATCCCACTCCTGGCACACATCTAGGCCATCCCTCAAGCAACTGGCTCCAATTCCCTGTGAATCAAAGGTCTGCTAAAGCTTGGTTTCAGAAGGGGACGTGGATTGACTCTCATTACAGTGAAGGGCAGCATGTTTGGGGAGGGGGGCTCCAGGTGCATGGAAGGAAGCTTGGCTGCCTAGTTCTTTTCACAGGCATTGCCTTTTTTGTTTAGTTTTTTTCTCTCTCTCTCTTTCTTTTCTGTCTGGCAAGCTCAAAAAGAGACTGCCCTACTTTCCACGGGAACAATCACTCCAACATTTTAAGAAATTAAGTCCCTGGGAGGAAAAAAAAATCTCGTTTGAGAGGGCTTGTAATGGCTCCTTGACCACACGCTGTGCCTGCCAATTGGTAACAGAGAAATATTACAGAAGTTGAGAGCTAAAGTTGGTATCACAGCCATGGCTTATAGAGGAATGGATGCTTCCTGGGGACTGCTCTCTCCCCCTCCAAGACCCCCCCAGCATATATTCAATCTGGAGAGAATCTATCTGCCAGGCTCCCTGCTTGCTTGCACTTGCAGGAGGTGTCAGGCCATCCATTGTCCCCCGCCTTTGGGAAGGGCTATTCATTCCCGGGAGAGCCAGCAGGGACTGGGGAGAGCTCAAGTTCTCCTAGTGATCAGAACTGTGGGGGAGGGAGGCCCCATTTTGCAGATGTCTCTCCAGTGCCATCCCAGGGGGAAGCGCACACACAGTCACTAAGGTCTTACCAGGCAGACATCCTTCTGGAAGTATCGAATGACATTATTGGGTAAGGCACAGGAAATAACAAGGACATTCAGTTGGAAATGGAAAATGCCCTTCTCTAGGTTTTCCATGATGGGTTTTATCTATGAGACTGCTGGACCCTCAAGGGTGGCTAAAACTCCTCAAGCCTGTGAGTTCTTTGTTTTCCGGCCATGTGAAACAGTGAACAAGACAGAGGAGGCCAGCAAAGAATGCAAGGGTTAGTAGAAAGAGGTAGAGAACGAAGCTTCTAAAGAGAAGGAGGAGGGGATTTGAAAAGAGTTATGAGCTGACACTTGGGACTTCGATGGCTTTTATAATAAGTTTTGGAACAATTCAACTCATAGAAATGGGGCATGAAACAGGTGTATCGATAGATCTACTTAAACACGTCTGGGAGTCTTTGATAGTAGAGGTAAGGCTTCACATCAGCCCACCAGGATTCTAAGAAAGTTGAGAGGAATCAGCAAGTGGTCAGTCCATGTCCCAAAGAGTCAGCAGCCACCATGTTGATGAGTAGTTTTCTTAGCTCTCCAGTCTCTGGACTAGAGCTGCCTTATTAGTACATTAGTTAGCAAGTCAGGGCCAATCAATGTTTCCCTCCCCTTTAGGACCTGGGACCATGACTCAACTACCTACAATGTGAGCTCCCCAGCTCCTAACCTCTACCAGAGGGAGGAGTGAGGGCATGAAATGGAGGCGAATGTGAGTGAGACATAGTCAAGCCCTATGTTTATTCCATGAGACTTACCTTCTCCTCTCATTTCTTCTCTTGTCCCCAAGCCTCATTGTATGCGGCATTCCATACATTGTGGGGCAGAAGGGATGCCTGTCCCAGGCAGGTGGGAAATGAGACAGGCAACGTGTTTCCCAATAGTGCTTGATGGCCTGATGACTTACCAAAGAAAAAACACCTGTAAGTATTGCAGTGGGCCCATTCTGTAGGCACACTGGCACTGTATGCTCCCGAACCAGCACTTTCTGGATTGATGGGATTGCCAGAAACTTCTCAGGTTCTGTGAACTACTCATCGTGGGTGAGTCTATCCTGGTTTGGCTATCTTTTGTGGGCATTGGAGCTGAGATTTGTCAGCCTTCCAACATGGACTGAGAGAAATGGATCTCCAGGAATCAATCCCCCAGGCCTTCAGTGTCAGATTGGGACTGCTGAGGCATTCGGCCATGTGGATGGAGCAGCTACTGGGGTCTCTGATTTTCCAGCCTGCAGACAGCTGTTGTTGGACCAGATCATATCCTGTAAGCTAATATAATAAATCCACTTTATAATGCATGTTCAGTCTATTGGTTCTGTTCCTCTAGAGAACCTAGCTCATACACATAAAATAAAAAGTCTCAGATTATGTTTACTCACTGATTAATGAGAGAACTAATAAGATGTCATAAGTGGCTCAAATATACATATATGTTTATAGAGACAATTATGAAATGAACTGAATTTGTTAATAAGCATAAAATCTGGATACTTTCACATGGCAATGATTTATTTAAGAAATTAAGAAATAATAATTTCTTAATTATTAAGAAAATTAAGAAGCAATAATTTAAGAAATTAAGAAATAATAATTTGCTCAGTGTAATCATATTACACTGAGCAAAATTAGCTTGTATGTCTATGAACAAGAGACATTTACATTACTTTTATTTATTTCTTTACATGTATTTATTTGCAAGCAGAGAGTGACAGAGAGCAGAGACACAGAGAGAAAGAAAGAATAGGCACACCAGCGCCTCTAGCCACTACAAAGGAACTCCAGATGCATGTGCCACTTTGTGCATCTGCTTTATGTGGTACTGGGGAAGCAAACTCAGGTCATTAGGCTTTGCAGGCAAGCACCTTAACTGCTGAGCCATCTCTCCAGCCCCTTACATTACTTTTAGTTTTTTTTCTTTATTATCCATAATTAGATACATTAAATGAGCAAATAATGTGTTGGTATCCCAAATTCCCCCGATTTCCCTCTTCCCTGTCCTGTCCCCCAATCAGCTGGATATCATCCTCCGTGGGTAGTCTGGATCAGACCATCGGGTAGGAGGTTATGGATAACCTAGGAGTCAGCACGGTTCCACCGCCCTTTGTATGATGTTATTGAGGGGAGCAATGTCTCTGGCAGTTCTCCTCCACCATGTCTCTATCAATCTTTCCACCCCCTCTTCCGCTCAGTTCCCTGAGTCATGGTGGGTGATTATTAAGGCTGCTTTATTGTTGACATCTTAGGGGGGGTCTCTGTACTTCTGCTTTAGGTTGTGTTGAAAAACTTTGCTGTCTGTCTCGCTGGTTTATTGTTGAGGTCTTAGGGGTCTCTGTATCTCTGCTTTAGGTTGTGTTGAAAATCTTTGGTGTCTGTCTGGCTTATCCTGTGTTGACTGATTGGCTGTGGTTATAGGTCTCTTGCTTATCCCACCACTCTCTGCGGGCTTCCATGTGGATCCTCCATGGTAGGTCTGGGGTGGCTCATCTCTTGCCAGGATGACAGCCATCAGTCTTGTTGGTAGGGTTGGAAGAGCCACAGCTCTCTCACTGCCTTCTGAAAAATACAGCAGAATCTCCATTGGAGAGTGAGATCAGTGTAGGTTAAGTGAGATACACATTTCTGAATTGGCTAGATTCTATTGTGAGTAGCCTCTTTGTAAATCACTTATAAAGTGCATTTCTCTTTGGGGGTCCCAAGATTTTGGTTCCCGGTGCATTTTGTCCTGAGTCCCTAGTTCCAGTTAAGGGTTCCCTGTCACTGAGTGAATTTGT
Source organism: Zapus hudsonius (assembly GCA_004024765.1). Classification (NCBI taxonomy): domain Eukaryota; kingdom Metazoa; phylum Chordata; class Mammalia; order Rodentia; family Dipodidae; genus Zapus; species Zapus hudsonius. The sequence goes on along the minus strand of PVHP010040388.1, from coordinate 1,266 downwards.
TGGCCAAAATAAAAGCTGTTGATTGCCTCCCCCAGGCTTTGGCTCCTCCAATGCACAAGTGTTTGTTTCTTGGTTTGCTGTTCTCTCCCAGTAGGAAGTATGTTCAGCTTACTCATGGCGGCAGACTGGGTTTCATGTCAGTGGTCTCTGTTTACTCCAGCTGTCATTGACCAGCTTCCTCTGGCAGCTTATGCAGTGCCTTCCAGCACTACACTAACTACCATCTGGGGGCTGGATACCATTCTGGACCTCACAGGGTCTCTCGATGCTGATACATGGCTTTCTGTGGATTCTTCAGCAACAGGATCCTACCTCAGGCCTGGGGTGGGCATTCATGCACTTTGCAATAGTTCTAAAGTAGGCCAAAGACAAGCAGAGGCGCCAATACCCAGTGACAGTACATATGTTAGAACATCCAGTAATTGTTTTTGCCTATTTCAAAGTCTTTTTAAAATTTTTATTTTTTAAACATTTTATTGACAAATTTTACAGATGTACCAATGGGAGCTGGAGAGATGGCTCAGTGGTTAAAGGCATTTTCTTGCAAAGCCTCATGGCCTAGTTTCAATTCCCAAGTACCCATGTGAACTCAGATGCACAAAGTGGCACATGTGTCTGGCGTTCGTTTGTAGTTCGTTTGTAGGCCCTGGCATGCCCATTCTCTTTTTCTCTTTCTCTCTTCTTGCCTTAAATAAATAAATATTTTTAAAGCATGTATTTTGACCATAGTCTGTCTTTTCCCACCCCTTCCATTCTCTTACCATTGTATCCTTCTTCCCTCCAACTAGTCCCTCCACTATTACTTTTTTTTTTATTGATTGTGAATTTCAATATATGAACATATGGGTTACATGCCAGGGCCCGTGAAACATTACAGAGGAAGTGGTGATGTAAACATGACTTCTGCTCTCACTGCTAGCCTGACAACCAGCTCCAGGTAGATGGCAATAGACACTGAGGACACTCAAAGCAGAAATTCAGAGAGTTCAGAGAGGTTACTACTAAAGTGGGCTTATAGCACACCCATCAAGGCTCAGGGAACATTGCAGAAGAGGCAGCAAGAAAGATTGTAAGAGCCACTGGGTTGGGAAGGAGTATCCTGAGGCATTGCCCTCCCACCCCAGACACTGACTGATACATTCTTGACCCCACAGGGAGTACCAATAACTCCATTAAGGAGACCCCTCAGTGGATTGGGGGCAGGGGCGAGAGGATATTAAGAGTATTTCAATGTCTTACAATTTTCTTGACAGTGTTGTACTCTTT
>PVHP010040387.1:0-15894 GCA_004024765.1 Zapus hudsonius | reverse complement strand
CTGCTGGGATGAATCTCCAAACCAGGCACAATTTTGGGGAGGAAAGTATTTATTGAAATAACAGATCCAGGGGAATTTCCAAAAATGAAGGAAAGGGCTGGCCCCTTTCACAGATCCAAGCAGAGAGACAGAGGCCCAGCGCCTCCAAAGCCAGCAAGCACACTCTCACACACTGTAACTCACAAAACAACAGGATTGCCATACTTGGGTTCCGGCTGCTCTTTTGCATATGTATCCCTAGAATTTTGGATCCAATTTAGAAATACCTCAGGGCCAGACCCCAGGAGGCCAGGCCAAAGTGTCACCTCCTCCAGCCAGAAGATTGGAGACAATTCACAATTATAATAAACCTTTGAGTCTATTGGGGGACATGTATTCAAACTATCACAATCCACCCCTGGCTCACAATAGAATTATAATTATCTATATTATGTTTAGTCCAACTTTAAAGGTCCCATAGTCTTTATCAACTTTAAGGCTGTTCCAAAGTTCTAAGTCTTACCTGAAAGTTAAGATTGTCTTTTAACTTTAAATTTGTAAAGTCAAAACAAGTTAAAAACTTTTAACATATAATGGTACAGAGTAAACATTCCCAACTGCTATGAGGCATAACAAGGAAAGACTGGGCCAACGCAAACTCAACCAACATCAGCAAACATCCACATCTGCAGTTCAAGTTCCACAGCACAGCCAGTGACTGACAGTCTCTGGATTTTCCAATTTTGTCCCTCCAGCTTAGCTGAGTAGCTGGGAAAACTTCTGTCCCAAGTGAACAGTGTTCCATGGTACCCCTTGCACAGTCCTGGTATGTCCAGAATGTCTTCGGGTCTCCATTGCAAATCACGGTCCAACTTCCAATGGCTTCACTTGCCAATCAGAGACTTCACACCCTGTTCTAAATACTGCATCTCAGCAGCGGCTCTTGGAACCATGTGTACTTCATGACCCACTCCATGCATGCATTCCTCATGCTTCCAAAAGCAATACCAGGTATGCAGGACACAGCCATGTTGTTAATACAGGGACAAAATAAATGTGACTTTGAAGAGCAGATTCCTTTCTTTCAGTGGTTTCCTTTCCAAAGAGTTTGCACAGTTCATCTTTCCGTCATTCCTGAGTGGAAACACCTCAGGAATCTCTCCATTGTTTCAATGTAAAGCAGTACATATATGTATAAGTATATGTTGCGGGGTGAACTGGGGGTTAGAATTTAGATAATGCCAAGCAAAAATTATAATGCACCCCAAAATTTAAGGAATACCCGAGTTCTTGTCTACAAAGTTAAAGAGTTAAAATCATAGACAACAAGATACTAAGATAGTGGGAGACTTTATTATTTGAGGGAACATGGGGAGTTACAGAGTTCTCCAGCCACCAGTGTGGGGAAACCACGTGGAGAATTTAACAGAACTTATGCTGTTTAGCTAAACAAGCAGCAGAAAAGATAACATAGGGCTCCCATCATGAGAAGGAGAGGTTCATGAGGGAAAAAAAATCTGGAGCATTCCTAAGGCCAGGAAATTCAGAGGTCCTTCTGCTAGCCTGGCATGTGGGGGAGAGAGGGCAGATTAACTGTTCAGTCAGTATTTCCTGCCCTAGGTGGGCAGGACAACAGGTGGTTGGGTCATACCTGACCAATCAGTTTTAGCACCTAGGTTTTAGCTCTAGATAGACACCTCCCACTCAAGGGGAGGGTGTCTTTGGAGCTGCCTGACCAGTCATACACACACACACACACACACACACACACACACACACACACACACACACACACACACCACACGTGTGTGTATGTGTGTGTGTGTGTGTATTATTTGATATGGTTGAGTATTTTTTTATAGATAGGTACAATTCTCAGCTACTTTGTCATGTACTTTTACATTTATTTTGTTTAAATGATGTATTTACTAGTAATAAGGAAAACGAACTATATAACATGAAAAGTAAGACATTTCCTGTTTCCCAACCTTATTTCCCAACAAACTTAGTTTTCTTAAGATTCAAACCCTGTTAGCATTGCAATTTTCTGCAAGTATTTCAGTGCATCAGGCAAATCTTTTGTTTTGACCTAACACTGCTCATACTCTGAGAGTATATTTTTAGGGTAGCCTGACATTGTTTTGTGTTACTATTTTTTAATGGGGACTAAATGGCGTGTGACTTATTTACTTTCCCTTTCCAGAAACCACAGATAGGGGAGAACTCCCCCCAACACTGTCTGCTTCTCCCTCCTCCTCCCATTCCTCACCCTCTTCCCCTTCACCCACTCTGGGTAGACGGAGGCCTGAGATTGGAACGTTTCTCAGAAAGAAGAAAACGAGTGACATCTACTTTGTGTGTCTCGTGTGGGCCATCATTGTTGTCCAGGTCTGGCTGAACCTGTGGATCGTGCAGCTGCTGCCGGTGCCTGTTGCAGGTTGTTACCTGGTTAAGTATGATCTTGTCTCAGCTCCAAAAATGGTGCTTTTTTTTTTAAACTGGATTTTTAATATCAGAGGTAATGTTACTGTCATTTTACATAAAATATATATTTGCATTTAGATTATAAGCAAACATTCTGGAAATTTATTACTTTAGTACTTTTTTTATATTTCACTGTAATCTCTTAAATGTATTTCAACTCCGTAAAATTTTGTGTATTTGAGATTGATAGCTCCGTGTAAAAAAAAAAAAAATGGACTGTTCCCCTACTCATGATTCTGTGGAAGAAAATGTTCACAGCGGTCTGGGTTTAGAGGTTATGATTTAGAGATCCACTCTTCAGGGAGTACATTTTTCCTTTTTCTCCTCCCCTCCCTTAGCAGTGTGTGGCTGCACTGTTGTAATGGAACATCAGATGCTTGAGCTACCACTGTTTTTGGTTTTTGGTTTTTCGAGGTAGGGTCTCACTCTAGCCCAGGCTGACCTGGAACTCACTATGTAGCCTCAGGCTACACCCTGCTTACTTGGGTGGTTTGGGATTCGAAACCCTGCCTTTAACCACTGAGCCATTTTCTTTCTTTTTTTTTTTTTTTTTTTTTTCGAGGTAGAGTCTCGGTCCAGTCCTGGCTGACCTGGAATTCACTACATAGTCTCAGGGTGGCCTTGAACTCATGGTAATCCTCCTACCTCTGCCTCCCGAGTGCTGGGATTAAAGGCGTGCACCACCACGCCCGGCTCACTGAGCCATTTTCTAGTCCCCTGTAGGATCTTTTCTAGGGATGTAAAATGCTATGAAGTAGTTGTTGAACTGAGTTCATGTTTTAAACTGTCAAACTGACCCTTCAGGTTCTAAGATTGAACATGAATCCCTGGGGTTAGGGAAAGAGGCCCCATCCTTTCCGTGGCCTTGTCACTTGCCAAGTTAGCTCTAACAGGAAGCCCTGTTATTGTGGCCGCTGTCCTGCTCAGCTCTAGGGAAGTCATTCCCACTGTGGTCTTGTGTGGTTCCCAGTGAAGTTATGCCATGCTGGCTTTTCTACTGGCCCCTGGTCCCTGTTTATGCACTGAGCCTTCAAGTGAGGACACAGGAGTACAGTTGCATCACTACCCTTCAACACTACAAAGTTATCATGTGTGTAGAATACTTTTTAAATACCAAGCCTCTAAAGAAAAAGCACAGTTGGGGAGATTAGGAAATGTCAAGGTTTAGCTTTCTATATATAATTTATGAGAGGGGAGAGGGTAGAGAGAGAGAGAGAGATGGAGGGAGGGATGGAAGGAGGGACAACAAGGCCACTTGCTGCTGCAAAGAAACTCTAGTCATATGTGTCACTTTGTGTGGGAATCATCCTGGCCCATTAGGCTTTATAATCAAGCACTTTTGACAGCTGAGCCATGGTCCCAGCCCAGGGTGAATTTTTTTTTTTTAGTCAGGAAAAGGGGAAGGTGTGAGGTCCATTGTAGTTGCTGAGATCTTCACATGAGTGTCAGTTAGAAAATGCCTGACTTGTTCAGGGATTCAACTCCACAAAGATGATACATATAAAATATATATAAAATACACTTGACCAATTCCATCTGTGTAGAATACCATGAGATCCTGCTCTTTCTTTTTCAACATCCATCTTTATTTCCATGTCAGGTTTATTGTTTAGAAAGGAAATTCAGGAGCCTTTTCATGCTGTGCCTTTCTAATCTGTACTTTATGTATGTGTTTTAATCCTCTATAGTCTGGGTGATCAAAAAGCTTGTGATTCACTTTGGAGTGGTGGACTTCCTGGAGAAACGCTGCCGTGTGTGGTGGCAGGCCATCGAAGGCTTCCTCAAGGAGCGGCAGGAGGCTTTAGCACCATGGCCGATTATTGGGCTTGGAAAATTCTTATTAAAAGTTGACAGCAAGGTATTGTATGAGCTTGACTGTTTTAATGAAGTTCATATGTTTTAGAATTCAGAAGTTCCATTTCATAAAATGCAGTATTTTGAAAGCTGGGTGTGGTGGCGCACTCCTTTAATCCCAGCACTCGGGAGGCAGAAGTAGGAGGATCACTATGAGTTCAAGGCCACCCTGAGACTACATAGTGAATTCCAGGTCAGCCTGGGCTAGAGTGAGATCCTACCTTGAAAAACCAAAAAAAAAAAAAAAAAAAAAAAGCAGTATTTTGTTACTTGATAACATGTTTGATAAGAAATTTTATGTGAAATTTTAAAGCTTAAAATTATAGCTCACATAAAGAGTGAATTTAAGTATTGCATGCTTTCCTGTTAGAGTAAGATGGATATTAGAAAACACCTAGTTTAACTCCTTCACTTTATTAGGACCAGGTGGAAATCCAGAGATGTTAAGTGGCTTACTTAAAATTAGGTAATTCCTGTTTGTCAGATATTGTGCTGAAGTTGTAGGGAAACTCAGACAAATCTCAGACAAGATAGGGAAATGCTACTTAGTCCTGAGGGAAAGCAGTTCCTGAAAACTGAAAGGCTTAGTGGTAAAGATCACAGACTATCCAAACTGCCTTCAGATCTCACTTATGCTACTTACTAGCCCTGTGACTAGCCTGAGTCCTGCATGGAGAATATGTATGTGAACAAGAAACACTGAGCTGCCATGCAGCAGGTAGGGAGGAAGCAGAAGTACCACCTACCAGGTGGACATGGTCAGAAGAGCAGCAGAGGCCACAGTGCAAGGACAGAGATCTTGTAAGGATCCAGGTCATTTATGTTAATTGCCTGCTTACCAGCAAAGCTTGCAGTTATCTTTTGTTTCAGTCATTGTGACCTTAAAGGAATATTTTATCCTCTGGATTTGAACTTTTGTTAATGCGTTGTGGTTCTTTCCCTAGTTTTTCTTGACAGTTTCCTTCTCATGCTCTTGGTGACTTTCTTTTCTTTTCATACTGTTGTTGTATTCTTTAATGATATTCCACTGTTCTTCTCTTTCTCATCTTACCCCTATCCTCAAGCTCTGGCACTGGCTAAATAAGAAGGTAAATGAACACACGAATGTTGGTTTTCACTATTGAATTTTGTAACCCTCCCTCTCTTGTATCTCTGTCTTCATTCTGTGTTTCCATATGACAAACTAAGCTTTTGTTTCCAAAAAAAAAAAAAAATCTAAAAATCTAACTATAAGCTATGGAAGGTCATGAAGGCACGAATATTGCCATAATGGTAATTGTCACAATCTCATAGGGCTATGAGGATATGATGTGGATGGCTCTCTTTGCCCAGGTGTTGGTAGACCTGTCCACAATAACTGGTTTCCATGCCTTTTCTCTATAATATAGCTGCTTTTCTTTCCTTTTTTTTTTTTTTTTTTAAGACAGGGCCCAAACTGGCCTTGAACTTACTATCTTTCTGCCTCACCCTCCTGAGTACAGAGATTACAGGCATGCACCACTATATAAGCTCATTTCTTCTGATGTTTGAAAGCACATTAGACAATAGTTACTATAAAGTAAAGAGAATTCATTGCTACTCTTTAATATAAATGACAGTGACTTTTAAAAACCGATAAATCCGTAAGCTATTTTATTTCTTAGCTAGTAATTTTATATAGTCTTTTTATAGCTAGTATTCCAAAACTAATTTTTTTAAACTTAAGACAGCCTATTGTAATAGCCTGTGGTATCTAATTTTGCATGTTTTCTGAGTCATGAGGTTTTGTCTGTGCTGTTTGCTTCTCATAATTGATATGGATTACCCTAGCTCTGTTTCAGATAACTGCAGCAAGGCCAGTTGATATTAGGAATGTCATGCTTTTGACATGTAGTCCGGATATAGTAGTGTTTGACCTACTTTCAAATTCTTGGGCATGAGGTAGTAGTCATACATGTGCTGTGTTTAAAAACAGGGTTCAGTTTCAGTGAAAATATTGTAACAGACCTTAAGAAAGATGTGGTGATTCTTGAAAAGAGATCAAAATTGATTTGATTTTTAAATTTTAGTCACTCATGTGTGTTTGTTTCTTTTTTGTGATGGGGATCAAATCCAGGGCTCCCAGCATGCAGCTGTCTATACCTCTAGCCCTAAATCAGACTTTTGAATATAGAGATTAGGATTTAATTTTTTTCCTGTCAAAATGAACAAAAATGGAGACTTCTGATAGCACCTAAAGTTTTAGACTTTGGGTTGTTGTATTAGTCAGGGTTCTTTAGAGGAAACAGTTGCTAGAATGGATTATAATAAAAGGAAATTTATTGGGGTAGCTTACAACAGTCCAACAATAGCAGTCTGCAGGCCCACAGTTGAAGAAACCAGTAGCTGTTCAGTCCATATGGCTGGATGCCTCAGCAGTCCCAATCCAGCCCAGAAGGCCTGATGGCTCCCTGGGGAGTGGTGGCTCTTCAGTCCATGATGTGAGGCCGAGGATTCCAATGTCCAGGAAGGGTAGGAGAGCAAGTCACGAACCAGCACCAGCAGCTGGGGGAGGAAGGAAGAGAGTTTCCTTCCCCTCAAGCTTCCTTATATTTAGTACCCTTGGCAGGCCCACCCACTGGGGGGAAGGGCTCACCCTGGAGATGGGAACTCTTCCCTTCTCCAAAATCCCAAAAGGATTTTGTCCATCCTTCCTGCAGGCAAGCTCAGAGACCTGCCCAAGATTACTATAGGTCAAGTTGACAAATAAACTTAACCGTCACAGTTGTAAACAAACATTGTGTAGAATATACTCCTTTCCATGACTCTCTATAACATATGTACCTCCTTTCCCTATAAGCTTTTTTTAAAAAATATTTTATTTATTCATTTCCAAGCAGGGAGATAGAGAGAGAGAGAGGAGAGAGAGGAGAGAGAGAGAGAGAGAGAGAGAGAGAGAGAGAGAGAGAGAGAGAGAGAGAGAGCGAGAGCGAGCACGAACGAGCACCAGGGCCACCACCTTGTGGGTCTGGCTTATGTGGGTCCTGGGGAATTGAACCCCGGGCCTTAGGCACTGGAGGCAAGTGCCTTAACTGCTGAGCCATCTCTCCAGCCCCCCCTATAAACTTTATAGCAGTAAATGAAGTGCAAATACAAATACCTTTGTTGACTTTGGTCAATGTGAATGACACTTTGACCAGATTGTGCATATTGACATGAAATTAATCTCAAGGTTAGAGAGAGCTGAATTCATTAGGTTTAATTTGATCTACCCTCACTGAACTGAATGAGTTGAAAACTTATGAGCCTAATAAACAGCTGAAAAGTTGAAATGTTTTAGAGATTCCTAAGAGATGAAGTAGCTTTTTAAAAATGATTCTGTGTATTACATATAAAGCATTGGTTTTGAGTCAGAGCACAACAGCCTGAGATTTGGATGTGTTCCAGGACAGCATGTGGAGAAATGGAGAGTGGTTTCATTTGCCTCTAATCTTACCCCAGAAAATTGCAACATTGGGTAGTTTTGACATTAAAGGCTCAATTGGAGAATCAAAGAAAAAGAATAAGAGAGCACAAATCTTAGTTCAAGTCAAGTATTACCTCTGTTTCTCTAGGCTTGTTTCTTTAGTTTAATTATTATTGATTATTTGCTCTAAGACTCAACTAGAATTTGTGTAAAGGTATTTGGTATTTCCAAGGGCCTCATAGTCCTAAGAAAGTATGTTATACTTAATTACTGACAAAATTGGAATTGAAAAAATTTTTACCCTGGCTTAAAGCATAGTTTGATTTTGTAATACCAGTGTACATATTGGTGAGTATTCCATCTTTTATTTATGCTTGCTTACTTAACTATGTACTCACTAATTACCAAATCCAGGGGATCTCTAGGTTTTGGAATTTTTATCATTAGCCCCTTTCCTCAGGGAGCTGCCTCAGGAACTAGGGAGATAGCAGCTACCTTCTGATCACAAAGCTTCTCAGTTTATTGATTTTAGAATTTATCTTTAAAATAAGATGACTGGCTGGGTGTGGTGGTGCGTGCTTTTAATTCCAGCATTTAGGAGACAGAGGTAGGAAGATCACGGTGAGTTCCAGGCCAACCTGAGACTACATAGTGAATCCCATGTCAGCCTGGATTAGAGTGAGACCCTACTTCAAACAAGCAAAACAAACAAAAAGATGTCTGACCTTCCATATCTTAGAAACCTGTTCTTCCCTTTTAATCTCTGCTTTGTCTTTGATTCTTTCCTGGCATGCACAGAAACTTGACTCTTATGTTTGAAGCTCTGATTGTCAACATTACAAATTAACTTTTTGTCTCTGAGTTCAATGTGACATAAGATCTGTTAGAGAGTGTCCTTCATGAAAGACAGATAACAATTTAAACAAGCTTATAAGCTTCGAGTAGAAGATACTTTAGAAATCATGGTGGTTTTTATTTTTATTTCTATTTATTTGAAATCTATTGATTTTAGATTTTTTAACACTAGAGAACATAGTTCTAATTAAATTTAAATGGATAAAATTAAAAATGGAGCAGTATGTGGTTCACGTTGGGATTGAGGGATGCAGTGTAATGTATTAGTATTAATCTAATCAAATGTAATTTTGAATTTTAACTGGTAGCTTTGTGATGGAATTTGGAAATCCATCAGAATTGTTAACATACTCTGAAAGACAGAGTCATTTAAGATGTAGTTTATTTGTGATTGTGAAAGATGAGAAAAGTTTGTCAAAATAGGATACAAAATATCATTTTAGGGAGAGTGCAAGTTTAATTGATTAAAGAACAACCACTACATTGAGGAATCATGCTTGTTTTCAGTAGGATAGAAAGTTCAAGTGGAATCATAGACTTTTAAGAGCATTATATTATGAAATCTTACAGAACACCTACCTACCTTCTCCCCGGTGCAACATAACTTCACTAATACCCTGTAGCTTGTACATCTTCCTCCTGCCCTCTGTGTCCCAGGGAACCATTATTCTGATTTGTTGTTTATCATGGCCTCAACATTGAATTTTTGTTATTATTTTATCATACTAATAGAAGGAAAGGGAAAAACTTTTGAGTGTAATTGCTGTTTAAATTTATTCCTATTGTGTATAGTTTAGGAGATAACTATTACCAGGAACATACTTTTTCTAAAGTCTAAAGTCATCTGCATTTACTAATTGACACTATAACTTCATGAGACTTGAAGTCAGCTAATTCATTTGTCATTATTTTGTTTAGAATGTTTACCAGATTACAAAGTAGAGTTTGAATTACAGATGTACCAGAGTGGAAGAATTCAGTCAGGATGTAGGTTAAATTCTAATTGAGTGCCTTCTCTTTGATATGACAATAATAATCTGCATATAACAGTAGTAAATTAATACTGTTAACAAATCTTATAAAGATGTCTATAGCTTTCACTGCTTTAATCAATATGCCTTAGTTTGTTTTGTAATGCTGGATATTCTCTTTTCATGATATCTAAATGCATATGTGTTTATTAAGTTGTGCTTTAAAGATATTCTCTTTTTCATTTCTATGCAGATGATCATCTGGTTGGAGAAGATGTTAGATAAAATAATTAGCATTTTCATCATATTTTTGCTAGTAATAGGAACACTTCTTTTAGCTCTTCTTCTGACAGCAAAGGTAAAGTACAATGATCACTATTTCCATTAATAAAGTCATAATTGGTAGGATTGTAGTATGCATAAGAATCTAGCAAAAGCAGATGGAAAATGTCATTTGGTTTCTAAGAAGTATGTATAACCACTAAATATGATTCCTACATTACTAATTATTCTGCCTAATATGTTTTCTTTTAAAATTTCTGTTACATGCAGTTTTTTTTAATCATTCAAATCCCCAGGGGCAAATTCAAGTGAGAGAAAATGAGAGTGGAAACCAAAGTGTTTTTTTTTTTTTTTAATTTATTTAAAGAATAAGAGGATTTGGAAGGGTCTGGTAACCCTTCACGTAGTTAGTACCTTGTTCCTTCTTCCTACACCTGCTCTTCTTTCCTCTCTCCTGGTGCTGGCCTCAAGCCATCTTCCTGCCTCAGTCTGTTTCCTGCAACCACTGGAGACGTGCACCTTCAGAATGTCTTCATTAGCTCCTTTCCTTGTCTGCTTGGTTTCCTTACCAGTTAGCATCGGGTTTTTATTTCTAGCTTTCCTGGTCCTTCCAGCCTATATTTCCTCATTTCATCTCATTGAAGAATGTTATTACCTAAAGCACAGCTAATATTTTACCTCTCCACTGGTATGTTTCACTGACTTTAGTTCCTTGGACTCACACAGTGCATTTTGACCTTTATTTTGCCTGAACTCTGCTCCACTTGCAGAGTTTGGTATGTTGTTTTCAAGGAATTGTGAAGTTTGCATGAAATCTTGAATATCAGAACTTTCCTTACAGTCTTGTAGAGATGAGGACTGTGACCAGTAGATAGTTTATTGTGAAGCATTATTTCTCATGATGTGGCGCCTCCATGTGGAAGCCTCTTCTCAGTCATCCTCAGCCTCATCGCCTGGTTTGTTTTACAGTTTATTCCTAACAACCTGCTTCATTAGGACTTGGGTTTCAGTCTCTGCACTTCCTCTCTGTTCTTTGGACATACTGTATACTCTGCTGACTTTAGAGACCTTCCTTTGTTTTTGTCACGTTTTGCTTGAGGTTCTGTTACATGATTTTTCATTTTGGCTCTCAGAGAAACCTCTCATCAGGGTAGTTCACTTCACTTCTCTTTTGTTCTACTTTTCTCTCTCTGTCCTTTGGCATGTGTCTTTCTCTCTGGCCTTCTCAGTTACGCTCATCTTTCAACTCCCTTTTTTCCTTTTATTCTGTTCCAGTGAGATTTTGCTTCCTTGAGCCTTAGTCAGAGGTATTTTATTGAGCTATTTCTTTCCTTTTTGGGATTTATGTAAACTGAACTTTTAAGAGAGCCTTATTGGGTATCAACTTTTCTCCCACCTGTAAAGGTATCATTCTCCAGCACATTGTAACAGTGTTCACTTGTTTCAGTAAGTGACAGCTCCATTTTTCTTGTTCAGTGAAAAGTCTCAGAGTCAACCTTGACTCTTGACTGTTTTATTTTTCATTTTTGTATCCACATCTAACTTGTCAGAGAAAATTCCTTTGGGCTCAGCCTTGTTAATATATCATAGGTAATAGCAGAGTGAGGATGCCAAGTAATTTCCTCCCTATTGAAAACAAGAATAAAATAGTCTAAAGTTATCATCATCATTTTAAGGCATTGGGAAATGACCAGCTGGGTAACAGCTGAGGGAATGCTGGCTAATAGCTTGGAGTTATTCTGTGTGGGCAACAAAATGCATGCATTTGCTCAGGTTTGGTATAGTCCCACTCGTCTGTTTTCTCCTTGTTGCATCCGTTTTGGTGTCCGTTGTGGAACAGTTTCCTCTGAACATAGCGTAGCCATTGCACCAGTTATTTTACCTACAGCTCATCCTCACAAGATTGGGCCCACTAACCTTCCCTAGTAAAGTAGCAGGAGGACTAGGTGTATGAGAGTGTGAGGTGTACTAGGTGGATGAGACAGTTCACAGAGTGACACAAGGTGGGTCTGTTTACAGACACTTCTTGAGGTACTCAAGGCCCCACCCTTCCCAAGCTTTTATAAACAGTTAATGATGGGAGGGTGATCCACTTTTTTAAAAAAACAATGAAGTGGTACAGCCCCTCCCTAAGTTGCCCATGTTTCTGTTAGTAACCCCTCCTCACCCATGATCCTGTAAATAACCGCAATTAAACTCATTGGTTGACCAAGGTAGTAGACTTGGATGGAATTGTTTTTTGGTCTGTTGTTGCTCTGAGGTGGATAGATGCTCGTTCATATCTCCGCAGGAAAGTTAGCAACATATGAAATCATTGACAAGTCTAATTGGAGTTGAGCAGAACCTCAGTGATAATAGAAAATAGTCTAGTAGACATGTAACTAGCATTCCAGGAGATGAGAAGAGGAAGAAAAAAATAGTAGAAGCAAGTATTTGAAGAAAGAATAATTAAATATGTCCCATGTTTGATTAAAAAAAAGCAGTAGCAAATTCAAGAAGTTCAACAAGGAGGTAGGGGAAATAGCCCAACAGTTAAAGGCACTTGTTGGCAAAGTCTGCTTATGAGGCTTTAGTTCCCCCGCCACCCCATAAAGTCAGACAGGCATTTGTTAGTAGCAGCAAGAGACCCTAGTGTGACATACACATAAACACACACATGCAAATAAAGTTTTATATTTTAAAAAGTTTAATAAACCCTCAGAATAAATATAAGCCATACTGTAGTACATCCCAGAGAAGCTGTTCAGAGCCAAAGATGAAAATCTTGAAAGAAGTAGCCACATCACTCACAAGGCAAAGCAACAGTTTGTGACAGTTTTCATACTTCACAGTGAACACAAAAAGACAAAGTGATGAAGAAAAAGAAAAAAGAAACCTGTTGCTGGGAGTGGTGGCACTCGCCTTTAATCCCAGCACTTGGGAGGCAGTGGTAAGAGGATCGATGTGAGTTTGAGGCCAGCCTGAGACTACATAGTGAATTCTAGGTTGGCCTGGGCTAGAATGAGACCCTACCTCAAAAATCAAAACAGACCTGGGCGTGGTCACACACGCCTTTAATCCCAGCAATCTCAGGAGGCAGAGGTAGGAGGACTGCATGAGTTCAAGGCCACCCTGAGACTACATAGTGAATTCCAGGTCAGCCTGGACTAGAGCGAGCCCCTACCTCGAAAAAAAACAAAACAAAACAAGAGAAAGCTGTCAACCAAGATTTTATATTCAGAGAAACTTTTCTTTTTAAAAAAAACAATGGCAAAGGAGCTAGAGGTGAGGCTCATTGCAGAGCACTTGCCTAGCATACCTGAGGCCCTGAGTTCGTCCTTAGCTCCCTCTTCCTACCACTAGCAGATCTGTACTTGGAAGGAATGAGGCATGCCAGTCATCCTGCTCTTGGAGGTTGAGTTGCGGTTGGTCGTAGGATTGCTAGTCTGAGGCCAGTGTGGCCTACAGAATGAGACCTTGTCTTTAAAAGCATGAATTTCTTACCAAGGAAGAGGAACAACAGCAAATATAATTTGGTTCCAAAGGAGGAAATGGGAGCTGGAGAGATGACTTAGCAGTCAAGGCATTTGCTTGCAAAGCAGAAGGACCGAGTTTGATTCCCTAGTACCCAAATAAAGCCATATACTCAAGGTGGCACATGTGTCTGGAGTTCGTTTGCAGTGGCTAGCACACCTATTCTCTCTATCTGCCCCTCTTTCTCTCTCATATAAATAAATAAAACATTTTTAAAAAATGGAGAGCACTTGATACATATGTAAGGACATAGACAAGTCCTATTTCCCTTGGTGCTTGTAGTTTGTTTAAACAGGACAGTAATAGAAAGAGAAGTTGTAGTACTCTGTTGTGGACTTTACTACATAGATCATCTGTTCATGTAAAGAAGGGGAAATGGAATCACACTGATGGTAGTTATTACAAGTAGATTTCTATGTATGTTAGTAATAGTTAAAGGTGTTCAAAGCTTTAGTAAGTTGAATAGCAGCTACTAGATAACATTAAATTTGGGAGAAATAAAATGGCAAACGAAAAAATATTTGCAGAACACAAAAGAATGCTGTAAGGGGGAACATAGGAACAATAGAGACGGGACTGGTAGAAAGCAAATAGCAGTTTGCAAACTAAAAGGTATCTATCTATAAGAGTTTCACCTTCAAATTAAAGTTACAGCCTCCCCAGATTTGCAAGTTGTTGATAATGATCCACAAAGATAAACCTTGCAAACCACAAACAGGAAAGAGTGATTATATATTATATTATATATTATGTATTAATATATACTAACATCCAATATATATTAATATTCAATAAAATTCATTAAAAGTATTGCTAGATAAAAATAAGAACTTTTCATAACAAAAATTATAATCCAGTAAGATAATAGTCTTGCACCAGAGTGCTGAAATATGTCAAGTATTCAGAATTAAAAGGAAAAATAGATAAATCTGTGATTGTAGTTGGAATATTTAGAAGTCTTTTAAAATACTCTCAGTTACCTAATTGACAATTAGGAATTATATTCTTTCCAAGTAGATATGCTGAAGTTGTAGTTCCTTCCCATCTGGTCTCCATGTTCCATCCTTTACTCTGCAGCACAGCTCCAAGAATTCTGCCTCTGTCTCCTTAGCGCTGGGATTACTTGAGTCCTGGGGATTGAACTCAGGATCTTATGCTTAGCTGACAGACACTTTACCCATTCAGCCATCTCTCTAGTTGTATTTTTTGTTTGTTTTTGAGTAAGGTCTTGCTCTGTAGCAAGTTGGAACTCACAGTGATCCTCTACCTCTGCCTCCCAAGTGCTGGGATTAAAGGTGTGCACCACCATGCCCAACTTCTAGACCTATTTAAGTAGATTCTCTCCCCATATTTCTGAAATTGGTTTATTATTCACTTTAAGCTACACTTGATTTTTCTGGGTTCTTCCTAGGTTGTACTGGGACCTGATAGGGAATTGGAAATGGGTGAGGTGATAGTTTAGGTGCTTGTGCATATTTTTATTAGTAGGTTTTCTGGCTTTCTCCATTTTGTTAGGTATTTTGCACTTGCCGAATAAGGTTTTTTGTTTTAGTTTTAGTTTTTCTGTCCTGCTTGGATAAAGTCATATCATCCCCTGGAGTAATAACATCAATTTTATATTGTTTCTCCCAATTCCTTGCATATTCTGGAACTTTCACTGAAGAAGAAAAGCCAGAAAGAACTGGCTGACTCATTCATTCTTCCCCACTGTGGTTCCTATCCCTCTTTAGTCAGAAAAGGACAGAATATGCTTTTCTTTCTTTATTTTTTTTTGATTTTTAAAAAAATTTATTGTCCATAATGAGTTACAACATTTAGTGGGCAAACAATGAGTTGTTATCGCCAATTCCCTGCTGCCCTCCCCTCTCCCCTCCACTGGATAACCTCCTCCATGGGTCATCTGGATCAGTCCTTGTGACAGGGGACCATGGATAGCCTAGTATTCAGCCAGGCTCTCCTGGCCATGCCTCTGGATAATCTCCCCACCATGGCTCTCACAATCTTTACGCCCCCTCTTCCGCATAGTTCCCTGAGTCGTGGTGGATGAGTATTAAGGCTGCTTTAAGGTTGTGAGCTTAGGGGTCTTTGTGTCAAAAATCGTTGGTTTCTGTCTCACTGGCTTATCCTGTGTTGATTTACTGGCTATGGCTGTGGGCCCCTTGTTCAACCCGTCATTCTCTGCGGGGTTCCATTTGGATCCTCTACGATATGACTGTGGTGGCTCCTCTCTTGCCAGAATCTCAGCTATCGGCCTACGGTCTGTTGGTAGGGTTAGATGGGCCCCAGCTCTCTCGCTGCATCCTGAAAAATACAAATACAATCTCCATCGGAGTGTGAGATCAGTGTAGGTTAACAAATATACACAATTCTGGATTACCTAGATTCTATTTTTAGTAGCCTCCCTGTCACTCGCTCCCATAGTGCATCTTGTTTTGGGAGCCCAAGAGTACGGGATCCGGTGCCTATCGCCCTGAATCCCTAGTTCCAGACAAGGGGTCCCCCTCACTAAGTGGAAAATTGGCCGAATTTGAA
>PVHP010040385.1:0-15899 GCA_004024765.1 Zapus hudsonius | reverse complement strand
GAGAGGAGAGGAGAGGAGAGGAGAGGAGAGGAGAGGAGAGGGGAGATCCCAGACCCAGAGCAGACTAGCTAAGGCTCCGCATCACCAGCCTCTGGCTTCAGGCACCGCTGCGTCCCTGCCCCTCTGCCCAGCTGACCTGTCTCCACATCCCCAGCCCTTGCTTCGCCAGCACACCCTGCACCGGCCCTCTCCCCACCCCCACTCCAACACAACCACCACACAATCGAATCTAATTAAGATCAGGAAGAAATTTGCATTTTCTTTTCACTGTACCCCCAGTAATCACACAAGTTCTTCAAATTTTCAGAATCTCGTTCCTCTGCTAATTATTTCCCTGGTTTTGCATTTTAAGGCACAAAGGCAGTCTATCTCACTGGTGGTCTATTAATAGTTTGAAGTTTTGAGCGCAGAAGGTAGGTGTTTTTTTTTTTTTTTGGTTTTCTTTTGCCTTTGAAAATTATTCTGTCATTTCCAGTTTTGTAAAAAGGTGGGGTTGAGGGGGTTGTTTCGGTTTGCTTCTTCTTATTGTGGTGGGTTTCGTTTTGGTGATCAGAGTATTAATGTTTCTTCAAAAAGACAGGTTCTGCACCATTCTGCTTATTGGGATTTGGTCTTCACTTGACAAATTACTCTGCCTGGTTTACTGATTTACAGAACCTTGGTATGTAATGTTAAAAAAAAAAAAAAAAAAAAAAAAAAGGAGGGAGGAGGCCCAGGAAAGGCAAAGGGAAGGGAGGAAGAGAGAGAAAGGGGGGAAAATCCTTGTCAAACTGTGTTTGCTGATCACATTTCAGATCATGTGTTACTCATTGAGAAGTTTCCTCCAGTGAGATGGAGTCGCTCTGTATGCCTTCTACCCCCTTAACTCGGTTGAAGAACTCTGGAAACAGTACCTTTTTTAAAAGGGACACTTAAAGCATGAACTGGTTCGGATTAAAACAATGTTTCAACATCTGTAAATTCCCTCAAAATACATTTTAGAAAGGCTTGTGCAGACCCATCCAGGATTTTGAGGGAGCCAGTGAAACCATCCCACCAACAAAACCTACTGGTGATTACAGAAAGTCTAATGTTCTTCATCTACTTCCTGCAGAACTTGATATGGATGCAAAGTGTCCATTCCAGAACAATCTACCCTGAGTTCGCGATTCACACCAATCTATGAGAAGGAAATTTGTACTCCATATAAGCAGAAGTTTCCAGTCAGTTTTGACTTACATTATGCTTCGATGTGCAGTGTTATTGTAGCTGTGTCGAAAGCACAGGCACTCCACGCTCACGTTTTTAGCTCTAATACTGTAATCTTTCTTGCTGCTCCTAGGACTTGTCAGTGTTTACATTCCTGGGAGTTAAATAAACCCACATGGCAAAACTCCTGGATAGACTGAATAATAAGGCTGGTGATGACTAAATTGTTTACTTTTTACCTTGTTAGAATCCCTTTCTTGTAAAGTTAGAGAGAGAGAGAGAGAGAGAGAGAGAGAGAGAGAGAGAGAGAGAGAAGGGGGTTGATATGAGATAGAGAGAGAGATTTGCACACTGGTTTCCATATGTCACAAAGACCTCAGCCAAGCCAACACCCCTGCAGCAGAGTGCCTGAGTTACTCTGGCCTGTTGTGTTGTGTTTTGTTTTCTTTTCTTAAATACCAGGTCACCTGGATGCCCCCTTCTCCATTCCCCACTCACCCCTAACATAAAGTATGAAGATTTCTTTGTCCATTTTCAAATAGCAAATTATCCATTAGATTTCATCATATCTTAGTAAAGCAATTACATCAAGAAAATGATAGTGCGTGTGGAATCAATTATGCATGCAGTTGGCCGGAGACCAAAAGCTGTGAAGTCGGAGAGGGCAGAATCGCTCGACACACACAAATAAAAAGCCCCTGGATCTCACAGATGGACCCCATCAGTTCATCTTACTGCCTAAAAAGTTCATGCACTTAATAATTTATTTGTGTTCTGGATACTATTTCCCAGCTGAATATTAACAACTTTGAACTGAAGCATGCTTTTAGCATGGTATGGATGGAAGTCAGAGGGCAAGGCAAGGTCCCTCGGAGGTTAAAATTATAGTTGTGTTTCTTCTACCCTGTTCATTTTCCATCACAATTTATTTTCTTTCATTAAACATTCCTTTTAATCAGAATATCTGTTTTCAGTGTTCTGATTCTGCTTGTTAGCCCGTGATAAACTTATAAGCCAAAGAGCATCAATAATACAGCAGAAGCTCTTCCACAGCAAAAGCAAACAGCAAAATCACAGGCTCTCAAAAATCGGAAACTGTTAGTTAGCACCTTGTTTCACAAGCAGGGCCCTCATGTACCTGGAGGGGGGAACCGGGGAGCCTAGAGACCATGATTTCCTTTGGCAACTAGAGGAAGACACACTGGAGCTCAGCGCAGACTTGCTGGACCTACAAGATGAAAGAGTCATCCAAACCCAGACTCAAGACTCTGTGGAGGTGCGAGTCATTTATTTAAAAGAAATGCAAAACATTGTTAGAACCAAATGTAGTTTGCTTTCTTCCAAAGGAGAAGCCTGATGTCTTAATACTGGACCGTCTATGCCTCCCTGCCATCCAACTATTAACAATGAAGCCTCCCAACTTGGTCTGGGGAGGGGGAGACAGAAAGAGGCAATCCATATTTCTGTGTGTCTCTGGACTGGCCTCAATCACACACTTAAACTTTACAGTCTTCTCCCCAAATGAGAATGATTTCCAGCCAACACATCCACAAACTGTACTTAACGTTAAAAGAAAACGGATAAAACATATGTAATTACTCAAGGTTAGACTTCTAATTCCTCAATTCACTAAAGGAAACTTGGCAAGAAGATATATCATCTTTCTCCTTTCTACTGGGCCATCTGAGGAGGAGAGCCACTGAGGCAGCTAATACACAAAACATGATCAAAAGTGATTAACAACAGCTTCATATGCAAATTGCATTAATGAAGGAGTGCAAAGTCATCATGTAAATTAAATATGTCAAATCTCTTGGTGAACTTTCAATCTTGAGAAGAAAAAACACTGCTTTAATTTTTTTTACATCATCAATTTTACAAGATTGAAAATCTAAGAATCTTGGTGCTATAAACAATTTTCACCTTTTTTTTTCTCCTTCAGCAGGCTGACAGGCCAGCCTGATGTGCACCGAATGTACATGTTAATAGGCCAATCAAAAATGCAAAACAATTCGCAATTACTGGAAGGACCTAATGGTCATTAGAATTTACAACTAGGTAATGAACTGAAGTCTGCCCACACCATGCATATTCATAAAGCAATTTAGCCTTTGAAGATTAAAGAAGTGCTTAAAATTCAAATGAGCTTTAGCAAATTATCAGTAAGATTCATCCAAAAAGCAAAGGGTTTTTCTTCCTATGATTTCCTCATTTTTTTAATGCAAAATTTTTTATATCTTCCAGACTGAGCTTAAACTAAACATAGAGCTTCCAGTCAAGCCAAAGGGGCTAAGAGACAGACAGAGGCTACGAGCATCGTTATGGACTTTGTTCATAAAACTAAGCCCTTAAGAGCCAAGCCTAACTCTAAACATGATAATTTACCAAAAACAGCCCAGAGTTATTCGTAGTCAACACTGCACAGTCCTCACAGCTCTGATACCACACGTCCCTGCCCCCTCCAGAAAGCCTATTCCCCCTCAAGTTGCCTCTCCTGTGTAAACATCCACAAAGGTAGAAAAATAGCTTTTTCATTGGCTTGGGATGACATGTCTTTTCAAAGTTCCTGCTTCCAGAATGGAAGAGACCAAGAATGTGGAGGGATGGAAGAGGAGCAAAGGAAAGCATGTGTGTTCCCTGTCCTGAGGTATTTGTCGTCCTGACTGCCCCCACTCTGACTGGCAGCACTTAATCCAAGAGGAAGGGCTCATGCAGATATCAGCTGACATTCAGAAAGTTGTGTGCCCACCCACCACCAGCAGCCCACCCTAGTTGTTAGACAGTCTGGTAGGAATTTGGACTTTCATGCCTCCCAACTGCCAATCTGGAGAAGAACCTCTCCCTGCAGGCTAAGGGAACCCACTAATGTCTCAACATTAAATAAAGCATCTATTGGGGCATCTCGTGGCAGAATCGCCAATGCATGCCTCCTCTTCCCCCATCCCAAATACCTGCCCCCCAAGGAAGTATATGGAAGTCCTAGCCCAGCTGGTGAACAAGTAGACAGACAGCTTTCAGAAGGCCATGTGTCCTTGCTTGGTCCTCACCTGCTAGACCCAAAAAGGCTCTATGCTGTGGGGAAATTTGTTTGGACTCCTATTGAAAAAATATTCTCTCGGATACCCTTCTCCCTCTGGATACCCCCTCATGTGCCCCCCAACACACAGCCACTGTCTGAGACATTTCGTAGTCTATCTTATCAGAAATGCAGGTGCATCTCTGAAGTAAGAAACTTAGGGAAGAAAGCCTCAAGTGCAAGTCCTAATTCCTCGAGGCTCTTATCAGTGCCCACCACCCACTCCGCCACTCAGAAGTGTGCCACACTTAAACATTTATTAGAAAGGATAGAACACAAAGCTGCATGGAGCCTCCATCCACAGCCATGTGTATGAGCCACAGGTCCACAGTCCTGACCAATTCTGCTTGACACTCATGTTACTCTACGTGAGGAGAGTTCAATGCAGGTAGATATGGGATGTGACAGGGTAAATCAGAATTAGATTAAAAACAAAAGTTTAGAGACCGACGCTGCACTGCAGAGCAAATAGGACTTGAAGGCCAAATTTCTCCTAAGTGCCTTCAAGTTATTTTCCTTATTAGAACAATTGCCTACCACCCCCTTGCTGGCAAGGCCAAAGTCACATAGGAGAGCCGAGTGGAATGCACGTAGGAGGACTTGGGATAGACCTCTTTAAATACAATACCTATATATTTAATATATAGCAATTAACTTGTGGTCAGGAGTCTGCAGGCAGTAGGCTGCCCAAAGCAGATAGGAGGGGAGGAGGACCCAGAGCTAGGACAAGCACAAAAGACAGGTCCAACAACAATGCCTGCTGTCAGCAGCTGAATTATTTTTATACAGGAATTTTTATCTCTATTGTACAAACAAGTACGTGTCTGTGCTGACTTGTTAAGCAATCCACTTGTATGTAGAATAAGATTTTTTTTTCCTGCTTGCTACCAGTCACACAGCTTCAAGATCAGAAGAAATACATCGTCTTTGAAGCTGCTCAAATGTTTTAGTTAAAAGGACAGCAGTTGTTTTCAAAGATCCAAGAATATCTTTATCAGAATTAAATTTTTCCTTATTGATTTTTCCTCTTAACATAACAAAAACATAACATGAGAAGGTTACGATTTATGATTAAAATTTTTCAGCCTTAAATCATTCATTCTTCAGTAGCCAATGTTCACTTTTAAATGTAAAAGGAGACATTTTTTTTTTAATCTTAAGGTGGAATGGAGTAGAAGAAACTCCTGAGATTTAAATTTTAACACTGGTTCACACATTGTTTTAACTATAAACTCAAAGGGTTCAGGATGGGGTGGGGTTATAATGAGCAGAAAATGGATCATTGTGGGCTTTCCCTTAAATATAAATAAATTATTTAATCATGACATATCTCTAGTTGGTAAAGGAAAGTAGGAAAATGCTCTTTTTTTTTGCAGGGGGTGGGGATGCTGAGAGGGCGTAGGATTCTATTCTGTCCAAATAAAAACTGCATTTGAAACATCAAAGACCAACTTGGCATGCTATGTGTTATGCTCCTGCTAGGTAAGAATCCAACCTACATCTTATTTCCCTAAAAATTAACAGATGTGGTTTTATTTTCTGCAGCTCTTTTTTTAATGCATCATTGCATATCAAGAAAATGAGCAACCGATGAATATGAATTTCAAGGCCCTGATGCTTAGCAGGAGTTTTGCTCGTGTTTTAAAAGTTCAAAAACAAAATAGGAAAGGGGCGTGGCCACACCAGCACCTGCTTTCATTTCGAAAGCACCTTTGCAGGTTTCTTAGCAATTCCACCATTGATTTTAATGGCAGATTTAATCAGTGAATTCACCTCTATCTAAAACTAAGATCAAATTGTAGGTGTAATTGTTCAATGCCAATGCTAACAACACTGAGAACACAAACAAAAACTCATTGTGAGTGACCCAAGGTCCCCAGGTATCCCCTTCATCAAAATACCTGTGCCAGGTTCCTCCTGGGAGTTGCCTGGTGGAGAGCCTATTTGGTTCTGAAAACACACTGCTAACCCTACCTGGAAAAGGGTATACAAGGTGTCTTCTCGCCTCTTTTACAGGAAGTTTAAACCTGATCATCTCACCTTTAGGTGAGTATAATCTGTTTAGCACTCTAAGAACTTGGTATTTTTATCTATCTAAATAGATCAAAAGGGGGGGAGGGAACAGAAGGAGCTTGGTTGAGGCCCAGCGTAGCTCTGGTGCACATCAGCTGCACACTGCATTGCCAAGGAGCCACCTACCATGGAAACGGTCCAGCAGCCCTTGCATCAGATCCGCTCAGCTCGTCTCTAGGGCGACTCGGAGGTGAGACACCTCAGGTCCCTGTCTACAAACTTCTAATGGGCCACTTCTGGCAGCGTGTTTTTCCAAGTGTTTCATTTCAGGAAACATGTATACATATATATTTTTTTCTTTGTAGGTTTTGTAGGTTTACCACAACTGATTCTGACAGCTGTTGATTCTGTTAAATGAACACATTATAAAATGTTTCTTGAAAACTTCAAGCACTGGCAGACTCAATATAATGATGGAATATTTTAATGGAGTTCCAATAGAATGTAAAATAAATAAAATAGATAAATAAAAATATAGAAGTCCTCTAAGTCAGCAGTAGATTACACTGAGTGTGTGTGTGTGTGTGTGTGTGTTTAATGGGGAAAGAGGGGTGTTGCAAATCACCACAAATATTTACACTATAATCCCTTTGTTCGAATCATATACTTTTAACAGGAAAAGCTGAAACTGTGGCTATTTAAAATTTTAAATATTCAAACGCCTGTAATTAACCATATGAAACAAATTATGTCGCATTTCTCCATACCAACACATGCATAAAAAATTCTGGTGGTGGATTGGGAGGTGGCAGAGTTGGGGAGACAACTCGGAGAGAAGGAAAGGATGATGTTTTTATTTTGCTCTAGATCAAAGAAAAACAAGATGAGAATTGGAGCATTGCGAGCATCCTTCCATTGCTGTCTTTCATACTGGGCTATCTAAGTTTATACAAT
This sequence comes from Zapus hudsonius, assembly GCA_004024765.1. Taxonomy (NCBI): domain Eukaryota; kingdom Metazoa; phylum Chordata; class Mammalia; order Rodentia; family Dipodidae; genus Zapus; species Zapus hudsonius. Next base: position 8,668 of record PVHP010040385.1, on the reverse strand, counting down.
TCCCCAGACTGGCTGCATATTAAGCTTGCTGTGTACAGCTTTATTATGGTGCGCTGGTGGAGGGAGCATTAATATTCCAGCTCCACATCTGACAGGGCATTTACATGCGCCCATCTGAGCGGCACCTGAGAGTCCTCTAAGGTGCAGTAACTGTGCACCTATTGTAAAGGCAAATGAAACTCACCTATTCCCTGCTGGGATCAGAAGTGACCTCGCCACCCCCCATGCCTCAAATCCTTCCCTTGCCAACCTAACTCAATGCCATTGCAGAATGACGAATGAGCTCAGAAATAGACCCCAAGTTACTAACCCTGCTAAGAACAGCAAAAGCCTTAGCTGAAATGTTTTTAAAATGCATAGGGAGTGCAGCTGGCCAGTAAAAAGCAGGGAGACAAATTCCAGTGAACCCAATATGGAATACGTTACATTCTAAAACTGATTAGAAATACAGTCTGATGTTTACTAGCTTCAAATTGAACTTGGCATCAAGCATACTGGCTTTAATAATGCTGGCATTTTACTATTGTGATTATTATTATTTTAAATCTGCCTTTGGTCACTAAGAGCACTTGTGGAGAGCTAAAAGAATTCTTACTCATCAGGTTAACATTTCCTGGAAATTAAGTTTGTGACAGAAAATGACTCCAGTAGCAATAATATGGTTCATGCTCAAATTAATTAGGTCACTGTAAAAAAAATACATGACAAGTTACAAAAGGTAAATTTACTGATACTGACCAGTATTCTATACCCTGGTATTAAAATGTTGAAGTAGTTAAAGGTACTGATCTACCTGGGCCAGAGAAAAGACAGAGGAGACAGCAGTATAGTGGTCAATTTTCTATTTGTATTACAAATAAAAATAGTAGTCATTCTCCATTAAATTATATAGTCTGAACATAGTTTATAAACTTTATTGATGTCCTCCAAGTTGACACATAAATTTTTTTAAACCTGTCTGATTGAAAATATTTACAATGGTGCTAATTTAAAAAGAATTTTTTTTAAATCCTTGAAATAACAACAGTGCTGACCCAGATGAAACCTGAACACGCAGAAGGTACCGAAGACCCTTGATGATTAAATTTCATGCTAAAACAGTGGCAAGGTGCCAGGCCGTGTCCTGCTTGGTGCCAAGTGCTTTTTTATTCCATGAAGCTGGTACTACTGTATGTAAAAACAGACTTGGGCTTGAGATAAATTTTGTCAAATGATTTCTTTGTGGAATAAAGGATGTGGACAGACCAACCAAAGTAGATTAAATTAACACCCAGTAATGTCCTTCTGGTACGTGTCCCTCATTGAGCTTTCCACTTCAGATAAATCTAATATTCCCCCCACCCCATAGGAAAGCCAAACTTTCTTTCACACTGATTAGTGTGCAAAGCCACCATTCAACTCTTTTCCTGTATTTAATACCACTACTAAAGCATCATGAAAATCTAAAAAACAAAAATGTTGCCCCAAGATTTGTATGCTTACTATGTACCCCAATTTAGCACACCCCCCCACATTAACCAAACTCTATGGAGGCTGCAGTGTGAAATTAAAGATTTTCCAAGACTCTAAAATATGCCTATTATTATGCATCCAACTCGCCTTTTCTCTAAGCTGAAGGTGCCTGTCCTGACCTCGCCTGATGACACCCAGTTGCATTTTCCAGCCTCTGGGCAGCCCCACAATTCACTGCCACATTCACTAAGAGAAAGGTGTGCAAAATGTGTCTCAGATCCTTTAAAGGAAAATGCGCACCCAGCACCACAACAAGGGATGGAGTGATTTGAGAAATTACAATACTGTTTTTTTTAAGCTTTCACTGAATAAACACAGAGAATGGGAGGGAAATTTTGTCCCCTCTGCTCCTGTTCTTCAAATGAATACATATTTGTGTTTCCAATAAAAGGCCATTTTTATATTAACTGTCTGTAACAGCAGGAGACAGAAAAACCAACACAATCTCCACATCACACACAGGATGGTCTTCATATCACGTGGACCTATCCTCAGCACTATTATTTATTTTAAAAAAAGAAGAAAAAGAAAAGAAAGAAAAAAATGACTAAAATGTACAAAAGCATCTTTTTTGTGTCACCAAAAGGGTAAAATATCTGAAGAACTTTGGGATCTTTAAGATTTTTTTTTTTTTTTAACTTTCCAAAGTAAATTTAGCAGCCATACAGGCCACTGTGTTTAATTAAGCTTTCAAAAGTCCTCTGACAATGCCAACAATTGTAGGACACTTCTGCGGCTCAATCATGCAATCACTGTGACAGTTCTATTTACAATTTGTCTTAGAAAGAGTTTCTCTGACATTATACTTTGACAAAACATCCAAGCTGCCAGTTCACAACCTTTCCCTGTCTTATTTACAAATATAGCTTGTATATATGATTTCCAGTTTCATGAACATCAGTCTTTGGGTAGAAAATGCTATGTATTTATTAAGAAATCATATTCTCTACTCTCCCTATTTTGAAGGTAAATAAAATGTTTGCCTGTGTATTCTTTTTGTTTTTTTTTTTGGGGGGGGGGGGGAAGGATGGTGATTGTTTTCTGTTTTTGTTGAAACTCCACTTCAGATATCAGTATTCTTTTTTATTCAAAATCACACAAATAAAGAGAAATGAAAAATAAGGAGTCATGAAAAAATACTGTAATTTATAGTATCATTTACAATTAAAGGTATACACATACACCCCCCAGTTCAGTCTGAGCTGGGAAAGAATGAGAATGAATACAAAAAGAAAAGGCACGTTGATTTTATGAATTCTAAAAAGTATGATGTTATATTTGAGTTACCTGTAAGTAACATGCTAATGTCGTTCTCCTGTGAATGAATATTTCCCCTTCATTAAAGAATCTGTCTTACATATCAGCTGTTCTTTCTAGGCAAATTATTTCAAATACCTAGATAAACATGCCTATGTTCAGGATTTTAAGGAGAAAACAACGTTACACATCAATAGCAGATTTTCCTGCATTTTGTTAGATTTGTTTTTTTTCCCATTCTCTCCAAAAGCTATCTTTATGATAACTCAAGACTAATTCAAAGAGTTCTGTGTGTAATAAAGCAAAAACTTCAAATCTGACACTGTGTGTAAATATTTTTGGCCTTTTCTGTAAAAGAACAGTTTCACATTCACTCATCTTTGTTGAATATTTCACCTACCATAAAAGACTCAAAAACAAAACAAAACAAAATCCATCCTGGAAGCTCTGACTGTCAGTCAAAGGCTGCTCTTATCTGATGGTGGGTATTTGACATACATATTGATGAACCAGGCCCACACAATATGCGCTGTTAAATTCCAGCTCAATTACTAAGATTTCATTGGTGTCTATGGATCACAATCATACAATATACTTTGAATACCTTAATAAAATAGGAAAGGCATCCTGCACAATGCTGGGGATACAGGTAGCACATGTGTATGGATGAAGGGTGGGAGCACACACCTATCTATCACCAGGTAGACAGCATCCTCCAAAGAAACAATCAACTTGTGGAGGCCTGAGTGCGGTCAAAATGCTTGTCTTTTCACTGTGGATCTGAAGACCTCGGCCTCACCCTCCTATTGAAGGCCCCAAATTCTTAGCTTTATTTATCTTCCGAGGATATGTCACTGTTTCATTCCTGCTTTCTGCCTATAAAATGGCACAGAACACACGGTGAACTCAAATCCAACTTGCATCACTTTAATGAAGTCTTTCCTCCCCAGTGTGCTTAAATGAATACCTTTTATGTAGTGCCAAACAGATTCATGTAGAGATTCATCATATAGAGACCACTGCTTCTTCTTTCATTTTGTGACACACAATTCAAATGTCTACCAAATGATTACTATTCTTGTTTCCTTCCTCAACCTAATGAGGAAAAGCTGACTTGGAATCCTGGGGATGTGCTATAGGGAAATGGGCTGAATTACATTGCCATCTTTCCAGAACTCTGTTTCATGGACACCTGAGGGCCAGAGCATCATAATTTATGTGCTACGGTATACTGTTAATTTCACTATAGGAAACTACCTCTTAATTCATTAGTGTGAATTATGAGAAGTCGTGATTCCAGTTACTGACATCTCACTTTGCGATGTGACCATGCTATTTATGGTCAGCCAATTCCAGGGTGGGAACAAGTGATGAAATGCAATGGAAAGAATCAAGACTTTGTAATTATTTGTGCAGGAAAGGTTTACCTCTCCTGGATTACAGCACTTGTATGCTCATTGAACAGCTTAGACCCCTTTGATAACTTTCTATCTCAGCAAAATCAGGTAGTATTAGCCCTATAAAATATTACTTTTAATTTGCTCTTTAGTTTGTTCCTCTAGGCTCTGCTATTGTATAAGTTATTAAAAAAATTACACCCCCACACACACAGAATCATTACGAGAACCAGGGTTCCAAAGACAATTTCTTTGCCTGCATACCAATGTAGAATCACAACTGTAAAAGAAAAAAGCTTTAGCTATTCATAAGGCTTTCTCCAGCCTGCAGATTACTCCTCTAAATACAGAGGCTCCGATTTTTCAAACTGGCTAACCTGAAACTGAAAAAACCAATTTGGGACCTCAGGAAGAAGTGTGGTTTTAATTCCTGCTTGACAGACACTGTGTTTTGTCTTTTAAACGAGCAGCACGATATGTAAATACGATGTTACATCACACAAGTGTTACTCCATATTTGGTGATTTAGCAAGGCTTTGGATCTCCAAAGATGACAAATCCCCTTCTGCCTGCTCTTGTTTCATTAATCATGCCTTAGACTTCTGTTCATTTTCCTTCTAGTCACAAGGCAGCACACAGAAATGGCCATTGCCATATCCTACGACAGGGGTGGGGAATCTTAACCTGCATGTCACATCAGCTAAATGTGGTAGCTTCCAGAAAGACACCCTGAACATGAAGCATGCTTCTTATTTACTAAAGGGAAAATATCTTGAGTGTTACTGCAGAAAGCATAAAAAAAAAGACAGAAAATGCCACATGTGATTTTTAATGATCAAATTGCAGAGGGGGAGAGAAGTAATATGGCATGTAATCCCCTCTGGACGACTGACCTAGAATGGTTCAGCTTTGTGGTCAAACTATGAGACAAGTTACAGTGAATCCCTTTACTACCTGCACTACCTTTCCTACAATGAGCAAACCTCTGCTTCTGAGAGTGTGAGTGGTTGATGCGAGACTGTCCTCCAGATGTGGTAGTTCTATCAGTGAAGAATCTACAGTCACTTTGTCTAAGGTGCTAAAACAAACGCAGCTTTAAGGGCCACTAAACAGCATGACTGTTTATCACTTGGAGCAGGGAATTTAAGCCTCTCTGATAGCCTTTAATTCCTTATTCTTGAGCTGATGAGAAACCCACACACCTAGCTGGTAAAGTTATCAGAGGGAGAGAAAGCCCTTGGATATGTATCTGTATTTTTCTAAGAAAATTTTTACATTGGGTTAGAGAAGCAACAGTAGAGTCCAGTCTGGACATTTGTAAGGGTGACATGTAGTAGTGTAAACCACAAACAGAATCAAGATACATCTGTCAAAACCACATCAGAGACAGTCGAGAGCACTGAGAAGCATTTATCACTGAGCTGAAGAGGCAGGCTGCAGAGAGCAGCCGTTCCTGTCAAACCAACCTTTTGAAATTTCCAACATGCCCTTAAACTTTTCGAGTAAGCATGTCTGTGCGCTTCAGCAACTGCCCTCTCTACTCTGGCCTGGCCAGTCGAAAATGGCATCTTAAAGTCAAGGTCACAGTGTCATCCCACTACGGGGCTGTGTTTAATTACAGCCCCATATGGGCTGACAGCCAATATGGATCCAAGGCTAGCCCTGGAACTCAGTTAACTCTTTCCATCCCCTCCACACCATCCTGGCAGCCCACCCCACGTTAGGGCAGCCTTGAGAACTAAGTGTACCCCTGGGGAGCCCCAAACAGATATCCTCAGAAAGACAGGTCATCGGCTGAACCACAATGCCTGCAGAGCCACTTGGCCTCTGGTCAAGTCCCCAAGGTTGGAAGAGAACATGGGAAAATGGTATAGAAAGAATGAGAAGGCAGGCAGGGAGATGGAGAGAAACAGAGCATCAGCAGTTCCAGACAGACAGCGTCAAGTGTGTGTGCCTTTTCCACCTACATCTGACTCCAGGAGGTGGAAAATATTTATTTTCTGTGTTCTGGACATAAGCAGTAGGAATGATTATTTTAACATTACAGGGCTGTCATAGACAGTCACATGGAGAAATACAGAAACCACTCCTTACTGTTTGGCTACAGCTCCTCTGAAAATGAAAAGAAAACATGCAAACAGCTCTTCTCCTTGCTTCTCATTTACCTGCTATGTGTTCCTGTTTGGGGCAAATTCCTCTAGATGACGTTGATAAACAATCGTCATCCTCTGGCGTGACCTGGATGCCAACCTCCACGGGATTGGATGCCTTTTTCATCTCGATTGGTGAAGGGGAAGGTGGCTTATCCACAGCTTTTTCTAAGCAGAGGCTGCCATTGCATTGTTTCCGTTTGTGCTCGATAAAAATAAGAATGTCCCCCAATGGGAAGTTCATCTGGCACTGCCCACAGGTGAGGAGGTCATGGTCCCCTTCTGGAGCTCCCAATGGGCCGTGATCCGGTTCATCATCTGTAAGAATGGCTTCAAGAGGTTCGGCTGTGGTTGAACAAATAAAAGCATAATTATTAGAATGCCAAAGAAGAAAAAAAAGGGGGGGTAATACATTCTCAACCCCATCCCACCTCACCAATATATTAAATGCTTCTATCCTCTCCATATAACACCCAGAAAATGTGAGCACATAAAATGTATAAGGATGTGGAGATTATCATATCAATAAGAAAGTAAAATTATCAAGTTAATCATCATGTACTTAAACAAAACCATCTGACTTGTATAAGACAGAAAAAGAACAAACACTATAAACCCTGTCTTTAAAAAAATAATGTGATTTAAATCAACACAAGAGATATAAAGAAAGCTTAAATAATAACTACAAGAAAAACTGGGGAAAACATAGATTGAAACCAAATTTGTTTATTTCTTTCCTGTGCATCAGACTGTCTACTGTGCCAAAGATTAAAAGGAAAAAGGTGAATAAACATGCATGTGCACACACACTTTGCATGTGAATGTATATGCCAAGTAAACATACAGAGCTTCATAGAGTAGAGAGCTACTAAGACACACAGAAATGGGCCACATTTCCACAGCCGTCATAAAGAAATGACTGCATACACCTGTGAAACAGACCTCAATAATAATCCTAACGCAGCAAACCTCACGCTGCCAGAAACCATTCTGATCTCTCTCAGCAGTGCCACAAAATCAAAGAAAACTCCAAATCCACTGGCAGTTCTTCTCCAGTACATTAGCTAAATGGGATACTTTTGAGTACTTAAGAAAATAAGCCAATTAGTCATTTTTTTTTATTCTGGAGAAAGGACTGCCTAAAATATTCTAAACATGTGTGTGCTTGGTGGCATCTATGACATAATCTGAATGGTCAAGCAAACTCCACATTTAAGAGCGAGGCTGAAAGTCCTTTCTTTAGACTTGAAACACTTCACCTAATGCAGTCAAAGTTGACTAATTTTCTGAGTGAGCTCCAAAATGCTTCATTATGGGACTATTTCTGCACACAGAATCACCAGCGGATGGTATAACAAGGTAATGTCTTCCTTTCTTGCTTGCCTTTTTTTTTTAAACTTTCCACCAAAATATGCCAGCATCTGTGAGCAGCTTCTATCATTGATTTTTTAACCTTCCAAATGGGGAAAGGATAGCTGAGAAGTCTCTGCTCACAAAAACCTTGTGTTTATCCAAAAAATAAAATTATAAATCATAGTCCAAAACATGTCTAGGTTGCTGCCAGTTAATAAAAGTGAAGCAGAAAATGTACAAGTCTTAAACAGTTAATCAGTCTGACCTTCTTTAGCAAGCCGCCAATTTCACATTTAATGAACTTAAAGCCACAGAGAATCAAAAAATAGATTTTAATTTGAGTGTAGAATATTGGAACAGATTTTGATAAAGTGCAAAAATCCAGTGAACTCAGGTTAAATTTATTTCAACCCTACCCAGGCTGAATATTGAGGGAGAAGATCTGGAGTAACTCCCAGATGTGCTGGGTGAAATAATATTGAGAGCCCTGCCTAGCTGCACCTGTACCCAAGTAGGACATGTCATAATTTCTAGCCTTTGGTACGCCTCCTAATTTAACATAAGGTCACCAAAAGAATATGAAGGTTATCTCCCTACTAATGAAGACAGCAAAGTAAGCACTTAAACGTTTCTTTGCCCAACATCCCAACCGAAAGACAACTGCAGAATGTCCATGCACACTTTTCAAATAAAAGGAGACACAGGGAAGTGCTTCTGCATTGTGTAGATGTCATTTCTCCCTACGTTTGCTTTCATTCTGACAAAGTGAGGAATGGAGGAGGGAAGTCATGCTCCCTCCGACGTCCTTGCTGTTTGAATTAACGATTTTAATGCACATGGGCATATGAAGCTTTAGTGGTTGTTGTTTAGCTACTACAAGTTCAGAAGTTTAGACGTGGACGATTCAAGAAAAAATACTTTATTTTGTTAAAGTTAAAACATTTTTTACAAAACTAACCTCTAAGATTTGTTTGGGTGGGTTTTTTTTTTTTTTTTTTG
>PVHP010040384.1:0-15878 GCA_004024765.1 Zapus hudsonius | reverse complement strand
AGGAGGGAGAGAGGGGGAGAAGTATAAGGAGAGAGCGGGCCACCCTAGTTTGCTCTGTGCTAATTGCTTGTTTGGGGCACATTGTGTTCACTGCAAGTAGCACATTTTATAAAATTTATTGTTTTGAATCCATAATCTTACTCAGATAAGTGTCATTTTTATAATGTTAGTTTTAAATTTTTATTTATTTATTTGCAAGAAGAGAGAGAGAATGGGCACACCAGGGCCTCCAGCTGCTGCAAACGAACTCCAGACGCATGCACCACTTTGTGCATGTGGCTTTACATGGGAACTGGGGAATCGAACCAAGGTCTTGAGGCTTTGCAGGTATTGTAGTCAGCCACATACTGCCAGGGACAGTTTACGGGAGGAAAGGATTTATTGAAGCTACAGATCCAGGGGAAGTTCCATAATGATGAAAGAGGCTGGTCCCCTTTCACAGGTCCAAGCAGAGAGAGAAAAACCCATCACCAACACCGCACACACAAAACAGGCAGGGAGAAAGGGAGAGAGATTTTCTCCCCCTTTATATAGCCTTAGGGTGGGATTTTGCAACCCTATCCCAAATTTATTGGCTGAGTCTCTGGAATTTCCTTCCTACACTGCCCTCCCAGGAAAGGATATTTGTTTCTAGCACCCCTCAGCGAGCTTCCTTACATCCTGTCCCCTACTGAAAGGACTTCCTTCCTGTGAATATATCCTCAGAGATCCACCCAAGATTATTAAAAAGGACAACAAAATTTAACCATCACAGCAGGCAAGCCCCTTAACCGCTGAGCCATTTATTTGCAAGTAGAAAGAGAGAGAGTGGGTGTACCAGGGCCTCTTGCATGCACCACTTTGTGCATCTGGCTTTATGCGGGTACTGGGGAATCAAACCAGGCAGTCAGGCTTTGCAAGCAAGCACCGTTAACCACTGAGCCATCTCCCCAGCCTTGGAATTTTATTTTTGACAATTTAATACATGTATGCAATGCATTTTGATCATAACCCCCCACTATTCTCTCATCCCACTCCCGTTAAACCTCTTTTTGTTTGTTTGTTTTTCGAGGTGGGGTCTTACTGTAGCCCAGGCTGACCTGGAACTCACTGTTGTCTCAGGCTGGCCTCGAACTCACCGCCATCCTCCTACCTCTGCCTCCAGAGTGCTGGGACTGAAGGCGTGTGCCACCACGCCCAGCCTTACTTTCTTTTTTTTTTTTTTTTTTGTCATTTTTGACCCACTGAGTTTAAGTAGGGTTGCTTGCTTGAGCATATGGGAGGGGCATCGTTTACTGTAGTATGGACAGCGTACCCATACATACCACTGATGAACGTGACTCCTCCCCCAGCAACCATGAACGGACAGGCCAGTACCTCTACTAGAAGGAGTGGGGTCTCATATCCCCATCCATGAAGAAACGTGGACAGGTTTACAGCTATGGCTGTAAACCACAGCTGGTATGAGTTCATGCATGAGTGTCGGTGGCCACGTTGTATCCAAATGACAGCATTCCTTTGTCTTCCAGCTCCCTCCATCTTTCTCTTCTGTGATGGTCTCTGAGCCTCCGGGGCAGTGATACAGACGTCTTGTTTAGAGTGGAGAATACAGTAGTCACTTCCCCTCAGCAGTTTTAGCAGCTCTGTGTCCCTGCAAAAGGACCTGCCTGTGACAGGCCGAGAACAGCACTGATCCACCGTTATAAACATCAATATTTAGAAGGCAGCTAGACAACCTGTCCATTTAGTACAGGGCCTATGACCTCTCCAGCCACAGGTTGTTGACCAGGTTTGCAGCATTAGACATGAGTTTCCTCCTGTGGAAATCGCTTCAAATCCAATCAGAAAGCAGTTGGTTTCTGTGGTGGTCTGATTCAGGTGTCCCCCAAAAACTTACGTGTTCTGAATGCCAGGTCCCTCCCAGCTGGTGGGAATTTGGGAATTAGAGCCTCCTGGAGGAGGCACGTTCCTGGGGGTGGGCTTATGGGCATTATAGCCAGCTTCCCCTTGCCAGTGTTGGGCACACTCTCCTGCTGCTGTTGTCCACCTGATGTGGCCAGGAGGTGATGTCTACCCTCTGCTCATGCCACTGTTTTCCCTGTCGTCATGGCGCTTCCCCTGTAGTCTGTAAGCCAAAATAAACCCTTTCCTCCCGCAAGCTGCTTTGGTTGGGAAGCTAATTGCAACAGTTCCCCCATAACAGTTATGCACTATGACACCGTCAGTATCTTGCCTGGTCGGGTTGATTGTGGAACACACATGGTCCACGTCTCAGTGTGAATCATTTCAGGTATAACCCCAACCTCTGCTTTTGCATTTTCAGGATGGAAGGGTTGAGAGCGATGGTCTGCACTGGCTGAACCCCAGCCAACTCCTAGACAATGCTGTCCAAGCTAGGCATGGTGGTGCACGCTTTTAATTCCAGCACTCGGGAGGCAGAGGTAGGAGGATCGCCATGAGTTCAAGGCCACCCTGAGACTACATAGTGAATTCCAGGTCAGCCTGGACTAGAGCGAGACCCTACCTCGAAAAACAACAACAAAAAAAAAAACCTCACAGTGATCCTCCTGCCCTAGTGCTGGGATTAGAGGTGTGCACCACCATGTCCGACCCTCTCTTTACTCTTTTTTTATATCTTTTTTGTTGTTGTTGGTTTTTCAAGGTAGGGTCTCGCTACATCTACAGGCGCCACCACGCCCAGCTTCTCTTTACTCTTTGAGGTGGGGGTTTCCACTCAACTGCCCAGGCTGGCTTTGAACTTCTGCTTCAGGGGAGATGACAGGCCCAGGCCCACCTGAGAACATGGTTTTATAGCTCAATATTTCAGTTCTAATCAGAAGGTCTGGTGGGGTGGGCACACCAGGGCCTCTTGCCACCACAAACAAAACGTGCATTATTTTGTGCTTGACATGAGTGCTGAGGGAGGGAGCCGGGGCTGGCAGACGGCATGCAAGCACCTGAACCACTGAGCCATTCCTCCAGCCCTTCCTTTCTGTCTTTCCTGTTGTTGGTTGGCATTGTGTTTGTTGTGGAATGGATGGACTTCCTCGGCTGAGCCCAGAGACACCCGAAGCCAGGCAGACAGCCGTCTGTCTCCCACACTCCTTTGATCCAGGACGCTACTCCAAGAGGAAAATCTTTTTACTTTAGTTGCCTTGTTTCAAGTCAACACCTGCAAATCCTTTGAAGATTTGATGGAGAAAATTGGTGTCCCGAGGGAGACATATTTCTAATGTTATTTCTAATGTTATTTTTATTCTCTCTCTCTCTCTCTATCTCTCTCCTGGCAAGGTTTCCTATTCCAGGCTAACCTGGAACTCAATCTGTAGTCTAGATTTGCCTCAAAAAAACACAATAATCCTCCTACCTCAGCCTCCCCAGTGCTGGGATTATAGGTGGGGGCCACCCTGCCAGGCTCTATTTTAAATATATATTTTTATTTATTTATTTATTTATTTATTTATTTATTTATTTATTTATTATTTTCAAGGAGAGAGAGAGAAAGAGAGAGAGAGAGTGACTGCCAGGGCCTCCAGCCACTGCAAATGAACTCCAGATGCATTTTCCACTTTGTGCACCTGGCTTTATGTGGGTACTGGGGAATCGAACCAGGATCATTAGGTTTCGCAGGCAAGCACCTCAACTGCTGAGCCATCTCTCCAGCTCCCCAAGCTCTTTCTTGTTAATAACAAATGATATTTAAGCAGTTTTTTCATTACTCCCTCCTGTAGACTTCCCTTATTAGTACACGATAGAGCTTTCAACTCAGTCCCGATTCTAATTTTTCATAAAGCTCATTGAAAGAATGTTGAGGGCTAGAGAGTTGGCTTAGCAGTTAAGGCACTTGCCTATAAAGCAGAAGGACCTGAGTTCGATTCCCCAGTACCCACGTAAAGCCAGATGCACAGATTGGCGAATGCACCTGGAGTTTGTTTGCAGTGGCTGGAAGCCCTGGAGTGCCCATTCTCTCTCAAATAAATGAAAATATATATTAAAAAAAGAATGTTGAAAGTAGAGACGTGTGAAGCCAGGAGCACAATAGAAAAAAAGTCAGGCAAGAAAAACCCTCTGTGTGATCAGACATGGCTCCTGTTTTGAGCAAACAGAACCAACGCCATTTTCCTGGGAACACTTGCTCTTTGAATAGGCCACATTCCCAGCCCTGCCTCCAACCTCAAGGTGTGCAGCCCGAGGACCCCTGAATGGGGTCTAAAGGAGACCGTGTCCTCTACTCATGCCAGAGGAAAGCATAGGGTCCCATCTCTACACTCAGCCCGAGGACCTACCCCGTCACTGTCCACCCAAAGGACACTTCTTAGCTGCTCCCTGGATCCCAGCACCTAGGAGGCTGCCTCCCACTTTGTTCTGTGGGAGATAATGTTCATGCATTTGCTTTAAAATTTTCTGTCTCTCAGTGTAAGGAGGATAGGCAATAAAGGATCCCAAGCTGGGCGTGGTGCTGCACACCTTTAATCCCAGCACTCTGCAGGCAGAGGCAGGAGGATCGCTGGGAGTTCAAGGCCACCCTGGGCTAGAGCGAGACCCTACCTCGAAACAAACAAACAAAACGATCCCTTAAGCCCAGCTGTTCTCCCCAGAGACAAGTTGCTAGCTCCATGAATTCAACTAAATACTGACGTCTTTTTCTCCTTGCACACTAACTTTTATACAGACTTCTACATCTTGATTTAGGTAAGGGTGTTAACCTATACTAATAATTAATCTTCAAGTCGTTCTGTATTACCTGCACGAGGATGAAGTAGGGGTGGTTTATATGATTTTCTTTAAAGGCATGAGCCACCACACCTGGCTTAAAGGTTGATTTATTTGAAAGAGGGTGGGGTCGGGCATGGGCACGCTAGGGCCTCCTGTCCCTGCAAATGGACTCCAGACGCATGTGCCGCTTTGTGCATCTGGTTTTATGTGGGTACTTGGAATTGAACCCAAACCTTCAGGCTTCGCAAGCAAGTGCCTTGAACTACTGAGCCATCTTCCCCAGCCCAAGTGGTTTATAGGAAAGGTGGTAGTGTTCCCAGACTGTCGGGTGCCCTATGACCCGAATGCCAAGTCAAGAGCTAGGTTTCTGCCCTGCAAACCTCAATGTTTCCACGGGCTGTTCTTGTGTGATGTGCTTGCCCCATCCCCTGTGTAGCTCCTGACAGATCAATGGACGGGCTGGAGGGAACGGCGGCCCTGAATCCCTCCTACAGATGGAAAGAAAGCATACTTCCTTTGGTCGTTGTGGAAGATAAGGGTCAGGTGAGGTGAAGCTGGAGGGAGTCGGTACAACATCTGGTCTCGGTGTTCAACTTCAATGTTACCCTCTGAGTCATCTCTCCAGGCTCTTGGACAGCAGTTTTCTTTTCTTTTTCCTTTTTAAAAATATTTTTAGCCAGGCGTGGTGGCGCACGCCTTTAATCCCAGCACTAGGAAGGCAGAGGTAGGAGGATCACCATGAGTTCAAGGCCACCCTGAGACTACAGAGTGAATTCCAGGTCAGCCTGGGCTAGAGTGAGAACCTACCTCAAAAAAAAAAAGAAAAAAAAAAGAAAAGAAAAGAAAAAGAAAGTGGCTTTTAGTCTTGCAGGTGGGTATGTATTTGTCACAGAGCCTCCTGCCACAGTGTCTGATTCTAGGTCTTTTCAGGGACAAAGCAAGATGACACATATATTTAAAAGAAAAAACTGGGGCTACAGAGATGGCTCAGCAGTTAAAGTACTTGCCTGCAAAGCCTAACAACCTGGGTTTGATTCCCCAGTGCCCATGTAAAGCCAGATGCACAAAGTAGAGCGTGAGTCTGGAGTTTGTTTGCAGTGGCTGGAGGCCCTGATGGACCCATTCTTTCCCTCTGTCTTTTTTTCTCACTCTCTCCCTGTAAACAAACAAATAAATAAAAATTTAAAAAAATTAGTTGCAAGCAGAAAAAGAAAGAGGGAAAGGGGGGTGGGCATGCCAGGGACTCTGGCCACTGTAAACTAACTCCAGACACATGTACCACTTGGTGCATTATCTTTATATGGATACTGGGAAACTGAACCCGGACTTGCAGGCTTTGCAAGCAAGTGCCTGAAAGAAAAAAATTTAAGTGCTCTTTTGCATTCTAAGTTTTTTCATTGATTTTACATTTGTATCACTTTACAATGACAGTTTCAGTTCCTAGAAATAGTAGCATAGTTATTTGCTTTGTCTGATTGTGGATGCTAGTTTCAGAGAACAGTGTGAATATTCACTTCATTCCTCACCTCGGAATCCTTGGCAGCTCTGTTTTATCTCACGGGGCCTTCTTGCCTCCTGGGACTCACAAATTGCTGTTTGAAAATCATCAGATAATTCCTCTTGGTGGGATTATGGCAAAACAACCAGGCATACCTTTTTAAAATGCCTTTTAAACTTCCTTAATTTTACTTTTATACTTATATTTAAAACAGTTACCTGGGCCCAGTGTGGGGGCACAAGCCTTTAACCCCAAAGCTTGGGAGGCAGAGGTAGGAGGATCTCTGTGAGTTCAAGGCCACCCTGAGACTTCAACATAGTGAATTTCAGGTCATCCTAGGCTAGAGAGAGAGCCTACCTCAAACACACACACACACACACACACACACACACACACACACACACACACACACACACACACACACACACACAAAGAAAAAAGACCAAAACCATTTACCTGGTCCTAAAGTCAGCAATGTGCCAAATGGGTCTCCTCGGAGAAGTCCAATTGGCATCCACCCTGCCCTCTCCACCTGCCCTCATTCATGCAAACAGACACATTCGTGCGTGTGTGTGTGTGTGTGTGTGTGTGTGTGAGAGAGAGAGAGAGAGAGAGAGAGAGAGAACCAGACCTGCTTTGCCCACGTGTACAGTACCAATCACTGAAATGAGCAGTTTTTGAAAAAGGGTTCGTTGCCAAGGTTACTAGTTGTGAGGGGACAGGGACCCAAGTCCTCCTATCTGCATCCAGAGGATAGAGTTGGGGGACACTTGGGAAAAGAAGCAGAGTGGTCTAAGGAGTGATGGCTGAGCTAAACTGTGGGGGCACTTGTGGGCAGAGGAGGCAATCCGGGGTGTGCACAGACTTCTTCCATCCACGTGGCTCTTTGGCCGCAGTAGTGTAATACAAGGCAGGATCTGGGTTTCTTGATGTCAAAGTTCACTTGCCAGACTTGCATGGACCCCAGTGAAGGAAGAGTTAGTGGTTCTCACAAAAACTGGCCTTCAGGTCACTGGCAAGTATCACCTCCCCACACCTCAGAGCTGTCCATCAGAAACTCAGTACAACTCAGCTGTGGGAGGGATTTTTAAAAATAATTTATTTGAGAGAGAAAGAGCCTGAGAACGGGCATGCCAGGGCCTCTAGCCACTGCAAGTGAACTTGAGTCGTGGACCACTTCATGCATCTGGCTTTATGTGGGTACCTGGGAATCTAACCCGGGTCCTCAGACTTTGCAGGCAAGCGCCTTAACTGCTGAACAATCTCTCCAGCTCTGTGTGAGTGATTTTTAAAGTTACCTAAGAGTCAGGGATCAAAGCCAGGCTTGGTGATATCCCAGCACTTGGGAGGCAGAGACAGATCAGGAGCTCAAGGCCAGCCTGGGCTACCTGAGTCCCTGTCTCAAAACCAAACAAAGAGCACGTGATAGACTCCCAAGCAGCAAGAAGGGTGTAATCCGGCCTCCCCTCTGCTTCTCGTCTGCACTGGAAATATACCCACCCGAGTACTTATCACGCCTTTCTGTTATTGGTTTCTCTTGGGTCAGTTTAGAAGGATGGTGCTGCAGATGGGCCTTAAGTATGGTGGGCAGAAGCTCTAACACTGAGTCACACTGAATTCCTGGCCTGCAGTTCCCAGGGGACGTTTCATCATGGTGGGACGAGTGTGTCAGGAGCAGCCAATGGGTGTCCATCTTCTCATCAGCAGGGAAGAAGGAGCTGAGGGCAGCAAGACTGGGACCCCCAACACCCACGTCATGACTCGCTTCCACAACCTTCCCAAATAGCACCATGGGCTGAGGATTAAGCATTCAGACACACGAGGCCGTGGGGGACATTTTATTTTCAAATCACCACCCACACTTACCTACCCCCATGTCTTAGACAGGGTGCCAAAGCTTGGGGGCCGTGATGGCGATGGGACAGTGCCTACCTGACTTGTACCCCACCATCTCTCAAAGGCTGGGATCAACCCAAGACCCCTTGGCCACACCTGAAGACTGCTCACCCTGACTGAGCTGGGGAAAGTAACAAATCCATTTCCTCCCTTCCTTAGGCCTGTCTAAATTGGCTTTTCTGTTTCTGAGTTTACAAGCATGATGAGCTAAGCTTCTCTTTAGAATGTCCTAGAACACCTGTCAACTGACACCTGTCAATCACTGTGTCATTCAAGTCCTTCACCTCAGTCTTCCACACACCCAGCTCTCTGGTAGCCGACCGTGTGGTTATGAGGAGTACCCCCCTCCCTCCTCCTTCGTGAATTCCCACCAAGCACCTTTGGGTGCTGGCTTTGCAATCCCTCCTGAGAGGCAGCGGTTAACAGCCTACAGCTGGGATGAGAGCTGACGTCATGGCCAGGGCCCATGATGTCAGGCCCATGTCCTGTTTGGTACAAAACTGTTGTCAGCATTCTAGCTGCTGCGCAGAAAGAACCCAAACAAAAGCGGCTTGTGGAGGAATGGGTTTATTTGGCTTACGGACTTGAGGGGAGACTCCATCCTGGCAGGGGAAACGATGGCATGAGCAGAGGGGTGGACATCACCTCCGCCACAGCACTGCAAACAGCGGCAGGAAGGTGTGCCAAACTCTGGCAAGGGGAAGCTGGCTTATAACCCCCATAAGCCCTCCCCCAACAACACAGCTTCATCGAGGTTGTAAAACCCAAACTGCCATCAGCTGAGGATCGATCAATCCGAACACATTCATTTGTTTGTGGGGGACACCTGGATCAAACCATGACAAAAAATGAACCCAGCTGGCTCTGTAGCTGGCCTCCTGGCTCATTCCCCATGGACCGTAGCAGGCCATGGCCGACCCTGCACCGGCTCAGCCCGTCCCCCGACCCAAGGAGCAGTCTGGCCCTGCTGCACCAGCAGAGCGGAATGGCAGCATTTCTGAAACGCAGGTCTGCTTGCGGGCACAGGGTAGGGAGTCCATTAGTGTCAAGCAAGTGGATATCACCCTGGGGTGGCTAATGGGGACTCCTGTTAACAACTGGCTTCCCTCAGGGACTATGAGGATCACATACAGCTGTTTCTCTACTCCCTGCCCCTCCTCCTTCCCCAGACTCACAGAGTATCAGATGGTGGGTGGGTGGGTGGGTGCAGGAGGAGATCGTCCACAGTCCTGAGGGGCAAGAGTCCTCCATTGTCTACGGACCCTATCTGTCCCATGCCCACCTCAGCTGGCAGAGGGGGACACTTGGAGAAGTTTCACCAAACAAGACCCCAGGCATGGGTGCGAGTTCCACACACGAGAGGGGGGGGAGGAGAGAGAGTTAAAAGGATGCTGAGCAGAGCCAAAGTCAATCCAGGTTCAAGTGCAGCTTGGCTGGACACCTTGCAGGGACGTGAATGAGCCTCTCCCAGGCACTGTCCAGCCCCAGCTCTCTGCAGGAGCCCCTCACCCTAGTGGTGAAGGCTAGCCCTCCCTCAGAGCAGCCATTAGCCTGAAACAGCCAGTAGCCAGGGCGTGGCATTTTGGTTTCTCCTGGGTGGAAAGAAGGTGGAAGGCACCCCAGGGCCTCCATTGCTCAACTGGGAGCACTTGCAGCGGCCCAGGCCAGGCGGAGCACTGCGAATCGTTTCCACTCGTGACCAGCAGGTGGAGCAAGGTGCTGGCTGCATGGAGAGTCAGACACGGTGGTCAGTGTGGACTCTGCCCTGGGAAGCCCCCCACAGCATGCTGAAAGACCCCAGGGCATTGTCCCATGGGCTCCCCTCCTGTTGGGGACTTTCTCTTCTTGGCTTTTTTTCTTTCCACTCTGGCCACTCTCTGTCCCCAGCACAGCCTCTCTGTCCCCAGCCTGGCCCCTGGATACTGGGGATGACCACACCTCTGTCCACGTCCAGACTCGAACCTACTGCCCAAGGGTGACATGTACCTGTAATCCCAACACATGGAGGCAAAAAGGTCAAATAGTTCAAAGTCATTTTCTGCTATAGAGGTCAAGGTCAACTTGGGCTACACGGGAGTCTGTCTCAAAAGAGAGAAAAATGCTGGGCATGGTGGCGCACGCCTTTAATCCCAGCACTCGGGAGGCAGAGGTAGGAGAATCGCCATGAGTTCAAGGCCACCCTGAGACTACAGAGTGAATTCCAGGTCAGCCTGGGCTAGAGCCAGACCCTACCTTGAAAAAAAAATAGCTCAGCGGTTAAAATGTTCGTCTGCAAAGCCTAATGACTCAAGTTTGGTTCCCCAGTACCCACGAAATGCCAGATATACAAAGTGGTGCAATGATCTGGAGTCCGTTTGCAGTGGTTGGTGACCCTGGAGTGCCCGTTCTCTCTGTCTGTCTCTCTTCTATCTCTCTCTGCTTGCAAATGAATAAATAAAAATATTTCAAAAAAATTTTTATTGGGGCTGGGGAGATGGCTCAGCAGTTCAAGGCGCTTGCTTGCAAAGTCACTGTCCTGGGTTCGATTCCCCAGTGCCCACGTAAAGCCAGATGCACTAAGTGGCGTGTGCATCTGGAGGTCAGTTGCAGTAGCAAGAGGCCTCTCACCTCACAAATAAATGAAAATAGAAATAAATAGAACTATGGCCCTCCCCTGCTTCAAACTCCCTTGACTTCTTTTTTCTTCTTTACCAATATGTATACTTTTTAAACTTTTTATTGAGAGCTTCCATAATTATAGACCATAAACCATTATGATTCCTTCCCCTCCCTCCCCCATAACTCTTCCCCCTCTCAATTAGTCTCTGTTTTGTTTTGGTGTCGTCATCTTTTTCTCCCATGATGTGGAGGTTATTATCAGGCACTGGGAGGTCATGAATATCAAGGCCATTTTGTGTCGTTGTAAGAAGTCCTGCCCTTTGGCTCTTACAATCTTTCCTCCACCTCTTCCACAATAGACCCTGAGCCTCGGGAAGTGTGGTAGAGATGTCCCGGTGCCGAACACTCCACTGTCACTTCTTTTTTTAAAAAAATATTTTCATTTATTTACTTATTTTCAAGGAGAGAGGTAGCAAGAGAAAGAGGGAGTGAATGGGTACACCAGGGCCTCTGCCCACTGTGTATCTGGCTTGACGTGGGTTTTGGGCAATGAAACCCGGGTTGCCATCTCTGCAGCCCCTCCGTGGCTTCTTGCTCTGCCCTTCTCTTCTGTCTTCCCTCTCATGGCTTTTCTCCCACCTCCGAGGCTTCAGGAACCCCAGGCCCTTTGCACGTGCTGTTCCTTCTACTTAGAAGGCAGCCCCTGCTTTCATGGGGGGGGGGGGTCTACATCATCTTTGAGCATCACTTTAAATGTCACCTCTTCAGAGAAGCACCCCCAAAAAAATCCATGTGTCAGTGGATCCTCATCTCTATCCCACCTCTGTTTTCTCTGGGTACCCCCCTTATCACTCCTCTTATAAAACTTTTCACTGTGGCATTTGGTCTCTTCTGCTTCCCACCACCGAGTAGGTTGGATGCAGGAGGGACGGGCCCGCCTTGCGCGCACCTCTGCTTTGTCAGTACCTGGCTCTTAATTGACACTCAGAAATTAACTGCTGAATTAATGACACATCACGCAGCTAGCAAGCGATGGGTGGAGGGCAGGATTGAGCCCCTCTACATTGCCAACTCCTATGGCCTTTCTGTCTTCCTCGTGACGCTGAGCCATGACACACGAGTTGGAGCCTGGCTAGCCCTGGGGAAGGTGACAGAGGGGGCCATGTTGTGCCCCCTCTGAGCCTCACTGTGAGGCCTCCTCAAGCACCCAAGCCTCACGCAGATATGGTCCTGTGGCTGTCACCACATTTGCTGGGAAAGGTCCCTCTGAGCCCAGACAGCAGGTGCAGCTCAAGCCTGAAATTTCATCTGCTTTTCTGTCTCTCCAGCTTCTTCCGTCCTCCCAGAGCGCCCTGGGAAGGGAAGTGGTTGGCTATGAAGCTGAAAACTCAGTCATGGAGAAACCAAAGCCTCCCCCCACCCCCACCCCCGCTTGGGGGAAGGGATGGAGCAGGGACAACCCACCCCCACCAGGACGGGGCCTGATCTTCCCTGGGGGGCTCCATGTACCCTGGAGGTGGGCCAGGACCTGCCAGGACTCTGCTGGGTGAGGGGTGTGTGGGACGGGGACTCCCTTGAGCAAGAGAAGCAAATTGGCTTTGCCCAAACCACAATTCCTTCCTCTAACACAGTTCCAATGTGTGTAACCTGTGGCCTCTGACAGGAGACGAGGCCTCGGAGCTCTTCTCAGAGCGATGCCACCAAGAAAACATCTTGAAATGCAGCTTTGATGCTGCGTTTTCGATAGGCTCTCAGCTGTTCTTTGACCTTGAACTTCTCCTGCTTCCACCCCCAAGTACTAGGATTCTAGGTGTGAGCCACCACGCCCGGCTCCTGTGGTGCCAGGAATCGAACCCAGAGCCTCCTGCATGCTAAGCAAGCACTCTACCAACTGAGCAATCCCTGGTAGTCTTGGATTTTATTTTTTGTCCTTTTTAATTAATTAATTTGGTATGTGTGTAAGTGCGGGCACGCATGTGCCCCAGTGTGTCTGTGGAGATCAGGACATTTGGGTTTGACCTCACCTCCCACCTCATTTTGACGCAGGGTCTCTGGTTGCTGTTCACTGTTTCATTCATAAGCTTCCAGAAGATTCTTCTGTCTCTGCCCCACATTTTGCTATAGTCACATTGGGATTACAGAAGCCTAACACAGGTTTCAGCTTTTACCTGAGATCCAAACCCAGGTATTCAGGGTTACATGGCAAGTTCTTTATCCCCCGAGCCATTTTCCCTGACTGAATTATTTTTACAGAATCTACCACTGTGCTATACACACAGCCTGGATTATTTTTAAAATTGTGATAAATACATGAAGTTTCTGGTTAATAGTACCTATACCTATGAGAACTAACAAGTGATTCATAACTACTATAAATTTGAAGCAGTGGTAAGTACAAGTTATATATATATATATATATATATATTTTTTTTTTTTTTGAGGTAGGGTCTCGCTCTAGTCCAGGCTGATCTGGAATTCACTATGTAGTCTCAGGGTGGCCTTGAACTCACGGCAATCCTCCTACCTCTGCCTCCTGAGTGCTGGGATTAAAGGCGTGCGCCACCACGCCTGGCTAAGTACAAGTTATATTTTAAGATATCTACCTATTGTGATTTCACAACATCTTTCATCTAAATCAGACAAAAAATACTGGTATTCCAAATGCAACTTTGATTTGTTACCTACATTCACAATTAAAATGCCTGCTGGGAGTAGTGTACTCAGGAGGCAGAGGCAGGAGGATCACTGTGAGTTCGAGGCCAACCTGGGACCACAGAATGAGTTCTAGGTCAGCCTGGGCTAGAGTGAGACTCTACCTCAAAAAAAAAATAAAAAATAAAAATAAAGGTAACATTCAGTTACTACTTAATGAAAATAATGATGCCTTTCCCACTGCGGGTTATAGACCCTTTGGATCTGTGGACCCCAGGTTACTCTGTCCTAATAATTGTTGGCTCACTCTTTTTTAAAAAATATTTTATTTATTCATTTTCAAGCAGAGAGATACAGAGAATGAGAGAGAGAGAGAGAGAGAGAGAGAGAGAGAGAGAGAGAGAGAAAGAGAGAGAGAGAGAGAGCAAGCGAGCACAGGGCCACCACCTTATGGCTCTGACTTATGTGGGTCCTGGGGAATTGAACCCGGGGCCTTAGGCACTGGAGGCAAGTGCCTTAACTGCTGAGCCATCTCACCAGCCCCGTTGGCTCACTCTTGAGAACAAAAGTTGTTCCTTCTAACTGCTGTACAGTTCATAACCTTCCAGCCCATGGACCGTCCCAGCAATCCCACTGAGGAGGGCTGTCAGTGGGTTGGGGGCAGGGAGGAGGGAAATGGGGGTACCAACACAAGATTTGTTCATACAGTGTTTCTAATTATCAACAACAAAGAAATAAATTTTTAAATGCCATTAAATGTATCTGAACTAATTCTAATAAATGTTTAAAAGTCTGAAAAAAATTCCCTTATCTTTCTTGTTTGTTTGTTTGTTTGTTTGTTTGTTTGTTTTTTCAAGGTAAGGGTCTCATTCTAGCCTAGGCTGACCTGGGAGGCTGAGGCAGGAGGATCGCTGTGAGTTCAAGGTCAGCCTGAGACTACAGAGTCTCAGATCAGTCTGGGCTAGATCCAGGCTCTACCTTGACAAACCAAAATGGGGCACTGATCTCAACAAAGACTTCACAGAGGAGGAAACACAAATGGCCTTTACTCACTTGAAAAAGTGCTCAGCATCTTTAAGAATCAGGGAAATGCAAATCAAAACCACAGTGAGATTCCACTTTACTCCAGTCAGAATGGCAATCATAAAGAAAACCAACAACAATAATTGCTGGCGAGGATGTGGGGAAAAAGGAACCCTCATTCACTGCTGGTGGGATTACAAGCTTGTTCAACGACTTTGGAAAGCACTGTGGAGACTCCTCAACAGAATGGACATAGAACTACCAATGGACCCAGCTATCCCTCTTCTAGGCATCTACCCACAAGATGTCACATCTCAGCATAGAGACATTTGTGCAACTATGTTTATAGCAGCTCAATTCATAATAGCCAAGAATTGGAATCAACCAAAATGCCCATCTATGGAGGAATGATGACAAAATGGTGGTGGATTTACACGATGGAATTCTATCTACTCAGCTGAAAGGAAAAGTGACATATCAAAATTTAGGGGAAAATGATCTGTCTTGGAGCAGATCCTACTAAGCGATCTCTCAAAAGAACAGAGAGCCAAAGGCTGCATATTCTCCCTCATATGCAGTTCCTAACCACATTAACCATAAACTCTACACAGACCAGTTGAGAGAAGTGAGAGTTTATGAAAGAAGGGTAAGGGATGGGGGAGAGGGATGATTTAAGCACGAAGCTAAACAAAAATGAGTTCAAAATCATAAAATCCTCACTTGCATACTGTAACCTATTGAGCAAGTAGTGGCCGTCGTCTGGCAAGAGGGACCGTGAATAGAAGGGGAGAGAGTCTAAGCCTGTGAAAATTGATCAGTCTAGCAATTCCTGGTCCCAGTCATCGGCTCCTCCCCGCACTGAGCTCTTGACCAAAGTGAACCATGAGGTCCCCAAAACAAGACAGGATTCCATCAAAGCTCTTGAATGCGCACCCCAGGCCTGAGGTAGGATCCTATTGCTGAAGAAACCACAGAAAGCTATCCATCAGCATCAAGAGACCCTGCGAGGTCCAGAACGGTAACCAGCCCCCAGATGGTAGTCAGTGCAGTGCTGGAAGGCACTGCATAAGCTGCCAAGAGAAGCTGGTCAATGAGAGCTGGAGAAAACAAAGACCACTGACATGAAATGCAGTCTGCGCCATGAGTAGGCTGAACACACCTCCTACTGGGAGAGAACAGCGAACCAAGAAAGGAGCACTTGTGCAATGGAGGAGCCAAAGCCTGGGGGAAGCAATCAATAGCTTTTAATTAGGCCAAATAATCCACTCAGTGAAGGGGAGCCCTTAACTGGAACTGGGGACTCAGGGCGAAATATACTGGGAACCAAACTCTTGGGCCCCCAAAGAGAGATGCACTATACGAGTAATTTACAAAGAGGCTACTAACAATAGAATCTAGCTAATTCAGAAATGTGTACCTCAATTAAACCTATACTGATCTCACTCTCCGATGGAGATTCTGTTTGTATCTTTCAGAATGCAGCGAGACAGCTGTGGTTCATCCAACCCTACCAATG